>CAUYON010053390.1:0-12971 GCA_963573935.1 Arctocebus calabarensis | reverse complement strand
ACAGCTATAAATTAGCTTCATATTAGGGCTGAGTACATTGGATACTTTTTCTTCCATTCTTGAGATACTTTGCTAAGAAGAATATGTTCCAGCTCCATCCATGTAAACATGAAAGAGGTAAAGTCTCCATCTTTCTTTAAGGCTACATTAAGGACGTTTGTTGAGCAACCTGGACATCATCTACATTGTACACCTGTGCTTCCCCTTACTTCATCAAAGGATTACCTAATTCCTATACTTACAAGTTCAGACAAAATGAAGGATGGCAAAATACTAACAGGCATCTTCTATTTGCATTATTGGTTTCATTTTGTTGACGTGATCCTGCACCATTACATGCCTTCTTCAGCAAGAGGAAATGAGTCTATTTCTGCTCCTTGTCCTTTGCCTGCATTGATTATTTCCAGTG
The DNA here is from genome assembly GCA_963573935.1 of Arctocebus calabarensis. NCBI lineage: Eukaryota > Metazoa > Chordata > Mammalia > Primates > Lorisidae > Arctocebus > Arctocebus calabarensis. The sequence goes on along the minus strand of CAUYON010053390.1, from coordinate 12,562 downwards.
GCTAGGGAAATAAGCTATGAACATATGTCTTATGTGAAAATACAGTCTCTAGGATTCTTGCTGTTTCTCCATCATTGAATGACTTGGTCTCTCCTCAGGACAGATAAATTAGTTTGTTATACAAATGATTTTTCATTCAGTTTGCATTTTATTTTTTATTTTTTTTATTAATCAGTTTGCATTTTAAAAATTACCACAATATCATGAGTCTTCTGAGCCTGGGAAAATAAATTCCTCCTTCCTATGAACACATGTCTTATAAAAAAATCCCATGAAATACTTATATCAAGGTCCAACTTCCACCTTAATGGAACATCACAGGGACATGGGCAGGTATGCAGGAAACCTAATAAACATGTCTTTTAAGGACAGTGGTGCAAATCTGGCATGACGGGTGAAGATGTTAACAAAGCACTCTGACCAATATTGCAGCCTGTCACACATGCTTGCTCACTGAAACTCTCAAGAGTTCTCAGAAAATCCATAAAACTAATACTGTGTCCTTGGATGAAAACCAAAACTTCTTTCCCCAAAGACTAGTTCCTTAGGGAGCCTCTCCCATCATCTTATCCCAGGAAAGAAAAACAGAGTTCTTTGTTTTCAAATTCTCTGAGATGTTCCAGAGAATCCCCTCAATCCTCTTTGTTTTATGAAAATCCTGCTTTTGACTTTGTGATTTTGTTGGATAAAATCAATTTATTAATGGCTTATCTTTTATATAAGTAGGTAATGTGGTGATTTTATGCCTTATTTTTTGATTTGTTTCATGTAAAAACTAATGATCTCCTAACTATTTCAAAGACACCAAAATGTGGTGTATGTTTACCATGGAATAGTCATCAGCCACAAAAAAAGACGGTGACTTCACATATTTTGTATTAACCTGAATGGAGCTGAAACACATTCTTCTCAGCAAAGTATCACAAGAATGGACAAGCAAATATCCAATGTATTCAACACTAAAATGAAACCAGTAGTCAATCTAAATCAAGCCCACATTGGAGAAAAATTCATTTCATTTCAAGTTGAGTGGAGGAGGAATGAATGAGGGGGGGAGAAAGGGGGCTGAGGTGTTCCCACTTAATGGACATAATGTTGGGGGCATGTAGTAGACATTTGGTTTGGGGGAACATCTATAAGAGGGACTCTTCCTAAGAAATTCAAATATTATGACCTGGTTGTTTGTGCCCTCACATTAACCTGAAATTAAAAAAAAAAAAAAAAAAAAAAAAAGAGGAACAAAGTATGAAGTAACTCAGAATTGGCATCTCTTCTATCTCCTTGTCTCTTTTTCATTCTTTACCCTCTGAACACACACCAGGCCAAAACTGTCTTAGTGAAATAGTTTTCTTCACCTTGATCATTTTGTGCAGTGCCTTGTGACAGGCCTGTCAATAGAGTAAGCTGTCTTATTTAAATATTAAAGTAACAATTTTATTAAAGTAATGGGAGGTTATATGTTATTTGCTTAAATATTTAATCATAAAATAATATTTGCAACTTAGAAATTGTTGCAATTTTAAGCAATGTTATATTCTTTGTCTGGAATATATTCCATGGATTTGGAAGGTCTATTTCTGTGTGTCTTTAGATTACACTGCACAAATTATCACATCTGTTATCTGTGGGGATTCATCAATATACCCTGCTTATAACATTGGTCTTATCAAAGGGTTGTTCCTGGGTTCAGAGTGTATCCATCAGAGTTTTCATATGAAAAAGTTGAAACAAACTTAATAATAAAATTACATTACAATATACCAGAAAATATTTCTTTCATCTCTCAAAAGGGAAAGTAATTGTCATACCAACCTTGTAGTACTTACTGTTTCAAATTTATTCATAGTTTCAGGTGAGGTGACAGCTCCCTAGTGGGTTTAACTGAGTTAAGAAAGACATTTGTACTGGTTTAACACGATTGACTATGCAGTCATCTTCTGAAGGGTGTTGAGCTCTCCTAGTTTCTCATTTTCACATCATAAAAGAACTCTAGAGACTCTTTGTTAGTTTAAAACTTGGAAACATTTTCTTTGGTCTTTGTAATGATGGTAAGAACATTTACTGTAAGGGAGGATAAACAAAGAATTTCTTCTGGTTCCAGAAAGGTAGATACTGCGATCTTTTTGAGCAGAGAGTTAGATTTTCTACACACCAAATAGCATTATTTATTTTTTCTGCTCTCTCTCCTGGATGTGCACTGGGATCACCTGAAGGAATAAAGTGAAAGATCCTTAGTGACCAGGTTCAGACATCACTAATGAACCATCTGTGTAATTAACATGGGCAAAATAAGCAAAACACAGCAGCAGAGAGACAATTTCCTTTGAGGCTTTGAGGTAGGCTTTCCTTTGAGTACCAAGTGAGATGCTCTTCCTAATGACAAAAACACTGCAGAAATCTGATTCAAATTTCCACAATCTTTCTGAGGATGTGAAGAATCTGTTTTCTGTTAATCAAATGTTTTGCTTAAGCTTATCTCTAATGTTGTAATATTTGGTAAAATATCTACTAAGTATGAAAATACCCACATGCAAAGAGCCTGAAATTAAATTCTTTCTTTAAGTCATACTAAAAACTTAACTAAAGATAGATTAAAGAGTTGAATGTAAGAACTGAGGCTATAAAACTCCTACAAGAAAACAGGGGGAATGATCTTTGATATTGATTTTGGTAATAGATTTTTGGCTAAGACACCAAATGCACAGGCAACAAAAGCAAAAATAAACAAGTGGGACCACATCAAACTAAAAAGCTTCTGTACAGCAATGGAAATGGTTAGCTACCTAAGTAATGGGAGAAAATATTAACAATCCTTTATCTGGTACGGGATTGATATTCAAAATATGTAAGGAACTCACATAGCTCAATAGGGAATAAAAATGATAATAACCTCAGGAAAATTTGGCAAAAGATCTGAATGGAGTTTTTTCCAAAGAAGCCATCTAAGTGGCCAGCAGGTAAATAAGAAGTTACCCAGCAAACCTAATAATCATAGAAATGCAAATCACAACCACAATCTGTATCACCTCACACCTGTTAGTTAGGCTATTATCAGAATGACAGGAAGTAACAAGTGTTGGCAAGCATATGGAGAAGACAGAACCTCTGCATGCTACTGTTATCAATGTAAATCAGCACAGTCATTATGGAAGATAGCTTGGAAGTTCCTCAAAAACTTAAAATTATAATTACCATATGACACAGCAGTCTCTCTTCTGAGTATACTGTCTATCTAAAGGAAAAGAAATACATATCTTTAAGAGATATATGCATTCCCATATACTTCACAACATTATTCACAATTGCCAAGATATGTGAGGAATGACATTTGCAAGGAGATTTCGATATTACTAGTAGTCCAAAATGGGAGTTATTTTCAAAATTATACCAATAGAAATGGTGTGAATGCTTTACTGCAATTTCAGAGCCCATTTTTAATATTCAAAATATTCACAACGTCTCAGTTTGTAATTAAATATGAGATATTTTTCCAAATCCTTTAACAATGTAGTGTTTGGAATTTTTGTTTGTTCGCCTGTAGAAGTAATTATTTCAGAACTAATAATTTAAAAGGGGATAACATTATTAGTAAAATTTATTCCTTGTATTGAGAAGCAATGAAATACATTTAATATTTTAATAGCTAGTATTAATAGCATTAGACGATAATCTCTTTAAACTTTTGAATATTTTATTTAATTGTCCTTTTGACATAATTGCAATATTTAGTCCCATTTGTAGTTCTTCATTTTTTTTTTTTTTTCTATCTGTGCTGGGTAGAAATTACTACTACTGAGACTTTTAATTACCTTTCTGTTGATGTAAAAAGTTTCTTATTTAATCAGCACTTAAATTTTGGTGATCTAATTTGCTCTTGTGAGTCTATTCTGATTTGTGGGCCACAATGAGTGATTTTATGTTTATTTGTTTTAAGTTAAACTTATGTCTTTTAAGTGAAGTTCCTCTCTCATGTAATGTAAAGAACTAATACATCTTACTAGTGATAGTGAAGATGTTTCTATTTCTTCAATTCTAATTAATCCTAAACCTTTCTTAATATCTACTTTCCCAACTATTTTAATTATCCTAAAATACCTTCTTTAGTTTCAATTATTTTAAATATATTTCTGTTTTTGTTTTCTGTTTCTGTTTGATTCTTGATTTTAAGATATTAATTTTGATGACTTTGTATTATGGAAGGAACAACTATAATTACTACATAATTTAATTTGTAGATAATTTCTACACTTTTAAGCATTGTTATTTTCTTTTCTTCCATAGAATAATGAAGATTCTGGTCAGAGGTGGAGAAAAATGTGATTTCTTAGAAATGTATATTTTGGTTTCACAATGAGGGGAGACATCATGTATGGGCTTGTTTTGAAAGAATAAGTAGTCTGATGATGATGAGATGAGGATGTAATATTCAATGTAACTGAGAAGGTTAATATGACTGGATGATATGCAGAAAGCAGTGAAATAAGTTAGAAATAGAGCAATATGTAGGGAAATATCTTCTTTCATTTTACTATAATTCATAAAATATTCTACTTTTTTAAATTAAATCATAGCTGTATACATTAATGCAATTATGGGGTACAATGTGCTGGTTTTATATACAATTTGAAATACTTTCATCAAACATAGCCTTCACCACATTTTCTTAGTTATTGTGTTAAAATATTTATTTTCTACCCTTAGTAGAGTTAATATGTACCCTTGTGAAATGCATTGTAGGTGTGGTCCCACCAATTACTCTCCCTCCACCCATCCTTCCCCCTCCTTTTCCCCTTCTTCTTGAGCTATAGTTAGGTTATAACCTACAAATGTAAGTGTGGGTTCTTATAAATTAGTTTCATAGTAGGGTTGAGTACATTGGATACTTTTTCTTCCATTCTTGAGATACTTTGCTTAGACGAATATGTTGCAGCTCCATCCATGTAAACATGAAAGCAGTGAAGTCTCCATATTTTTAAGGCTGCATAATATTCCATGGTGTACATATTCCATAGTTTATTAATACACTTATGGGTTGATGGGCACTTCCATGACTTAGCAAATATAAATTGGGTTTCTTCCATGACTTAGCAATTATGAATTGGGCTGAAATAAACATTCTGGTGTGAATATCTTTGGTATAACATGCTTTTTGTTCCTCTGGATATACACCTAATAGAGGAATTGAAGGACTGAATCGCAGTTCTATTTTTAGATCCCTAAGTGATCTCCAAACATGTTTCCAAATGAATGTATTAGTTTGCATTCCAACCAGCAGGGCAGGAGTGTTCTCTTTTCTCCACAGCCACACCAACATCTCTGATTTTGGGATTTTGTGATGTGGGCTAATTTTACTGGAGTTATATGATATCCCAAAGAGGTTTTGATTTGCATTTCTCTGATGATTAAGGATGATGAGTTTTTTTTCATGTGTCTGTAGGCTATGCACCTGTCTTCTTTAGAGAGAAGTTTCTCTTCAAGTCCCTTGCCCACCCTGAGATGGGATCACTTGTTCTTTTCTTGCTAACACATTTGAGTTCTTTATGGACTCTGGTAATTAAACCTTTGTCAGAGATATAGTCTGCAACTATCTTCTCCCATTCTGAGGGCTGTCTGCTCACTTTACCTACTGTGTTCTTGGCTGTGCAGAAGCTTTTTAGTTTAATCAGATTCCAGTAAGGTATTTTTGGTATTGCTTCAATTAGCTGGGGGAGTCCTCCTCATAAAATATTCTCACAAGCTGATTTCTTCAAGTGTTTTCTCTGCATTTTCTTCTAGTATTTTTGTAGTTTCATGTCTTAAGATTAAATCTTTCATCCAGTGAGAGCCTATCTTAGTTAATGGTGGAAGGTGTGGGTCTAGTTTCAGTCTTCTACAGGTCTCCATCCAGTTCACCCATCACCATTTGTTGAATAGGAAATATTTTCTCCACTGGATGTTTTTAATTGGCTTATTGAAGATCAAATGACAGTAAGTAACTTAGTTCAATTCTTTGTTCTCTATTCTGTTCCATTTATCTACCTCTGTGTTTTGGTGCCCGTACATGCTGTTTTGATCACTATCGATTTATAGTATACTCTGAGGTCTGGTAGCATGATTCCTCCTGATTTGTTTTTATTTCTGAGTAATGTCTTGGCTATTTGAGGGTTTTATGATTCCATATAAAATGAAGTATTATTTTTTCGAGGTCTTTAAAGTATGACAGTAGTGCTTAGAAGGGATTGCATTAAAATTGTGTATTGCTTTGAGTAGTATGGACTTTTTAACAATGTTGATTCTTCCTAGCCATAAGCATGGTCTATTTTTCCATTTGTTTACATCTGCAGCTATTTCTTTTCTTACAGTTTCATAGTTTTCTCTATAGAGATCTTTCACGTCCTTTGTTAGGCAAACTCCCAAATATTTTATTTTCTTTGGCTCTACTATAAAAGGAATAGAGTTCTTGAGTGTTTTTTCAGCTTGACTATTGTTGGTATATATAAAGGCTACAGATTTATGGATATTGATTTTGTAACCTGAGACATTGCTGTATTCCTTGATCACTTCTAAAAGTTTTGTAGTAGAGTCTTTTGTGTTTTTCAGATATACAATCATATCATCTGTGAAGAGTGAAAGTTTGATCTCTTCTGACTCTATACAGATACACTTGATTGCCTTTTCTTCCCTAATTGCAATGGCTAAAACTTCCATTACAGTGTTAAAGAGCAGTGGAGACAATGTGTAACCTTGCCTCATTCCTGATCTGAGTGGAAATGATTTTAATTTAACTCTACTCAATACGATATTGGCTGTGGGTTTGCTGTAGATGGCCTCTATCAGTTTAAGAAATGTCCATTCTATACATTTTCTTAAGTGTTCTGATCATGAAGGAATGCTAGATATTATCAAAAGCTTTTTCTGCATCAATTGAGAGAATCACATAGTCTTTGTTTTTTAATTTGTTTATGTGCTGAATTATATTTATAGATTTACATATATTGAACCAGCCTTGAGACCCTGAGATAAAATGCGCTTGGTCATGGTGTATAATTTGTTTGATGTATTGCTGAATTCTGTTTGTTAGGATCTTGTTGAATATTTTTGCATCAATATTCATTAGTGATATTGGTCTATAATTTTCTTTCCTTGTTGGATCTTTTCCTGGTTTGAGGCTCAAGATGATGTTTGGTTCATAGAAAGTGTTTGGAAGTATTCCCTCTTTTTCTATGTTTTTGAAAAGTTTGAATAATAAAGGTACTAGTTTCTCTAAATTTTGGTAGAATTCTGATGTGAAGCCATCTGGTCCTAGACTTTTCTATTTGGGGAGATTTGGGATACTTGATGCTATTTCAGAGCTTGATATAGACCTGTTCAACTTTACCATTTCATTCTGTCTAAGTCTAGAAAGGTGGTGTGCTTCCAAGTATTGCTCTATTTCCTTCAGATTTTCATATTTCCGAGAATAGAGTTTCTTGTAGTATTCATTAAGGATTTTATGAACTTCTGAGAAGTCCATTGTTATTTCATCTTTGTCATTTCTGATCGATGAAATTAGAGATTTTACTGTTTTATTCTTGGTTAGGTTGGCCAAAGTTTTATCTATTTTATTGACCTTTAAAAAAACCAACTTTTTGATGTATTGGTCTGTTGTATAATCCTTTTGTTTTCAATTTCATTTAATTCTGCTCTAGTTTTGGTTATTTCTTTTCTTCTGCTGAGTTTGGAATTGGAATGTTCTTTCTTTTTCAGTTGCTTGAGACGTCCCATTAAGTTCTTAACTTCCTCTCCTTTTGCTCTCTTGAGGAAGGCTTGCAGTGCTATAAATTTCCCTCTTAGGACTGCCTTTGCAGTATCCAAGATGTTCTGGTGATTTGTGTCTTCATTATCATTTTGTTCCAAAAATTTGGTAATTTCCTTCTTAATCTCATTTATGACCAGCTATCATTCAGCATAAGGTTATTTAGTTTCTATGTTTTTGCATGAGTATGCAGATTTCTGTTGTTTCTGAGTTCAACTTTTATTCCATGATGGTCCAAGAAGATGCAAGGAATAATTTCTATTCTTTTAAATTTGCTGAGGATAGATTTGTGACCTAAGATGTGATCAATTTTGGAGGATGGGCAATGAGAAGAATGAGTATTCAGTTTTATTAGGGTGGAATATTTTTTAGATGTGTGTCAAATCCAATTGTTGAATGGTTAAGTTTAAGTGTAAAATTTCTTTACTTTGTTTCTTATTGGAGGATCTATTCAACACTGCCAAAGCGGTGTTAACATCTCCAAGTATTATGGTGTTGGTGGAAATCAAATTTGCTCACGTCTGTTAGTATCTCTCTTATAAATTGAGGGGCATTCTGGTTGGGTGTATAAATGTCAATAATTGAAATCTCATTATGTTGAGTTTTACCCTTAACAAATATGAAGTGACCATCCTTATCTTTCCTTACTTTTGTTGGTTTAAAGCCTATTGTATCTGTAAATAAAATCACAACAAATGTTTTTTTCTGCTTTCCATTTGCCTAAAATAGAGATGACCATCCTTTGACCCTGAGTCTATATTTATCTTTTAAGGGAAGATGAGATTTTTGTATGCAGCAGATATGTGGCCTGTGTTTTTTATCCAGTCAGGCAACCTGTGCCTCTTTAGTGGAGAATTTAAGCCATTCATATTAATTGAGAGTATTGATTCATCTGGTAGTATTTTGAGTATCAAGTTTTTTGAAAGTCCAGTGGATATTTTTCATCCTTTTGCCACTGTGGAAGTTGGAATTTGATCAAAAGTTTCTAAGTGAGTTTACATTGGTAGTAGATGATTGTGCTTGTCATTTTGTAGGATGGGTCTGAGACTATCCTGGAGAGCTGGTTTAGTTATGGCAAATTTCTTCAAGATGTGAATGTCATTAATATATTTAATTTTTCCATCATAAATGAAACTCAGTTTAGCTGGATACAGGATCCTGGGTTGAAAGTTATTTTGTTTGGACAGGTTAAAAGTCTATGACCACCCTCTTCTAGCTTGAAAGGTTTATGCAGAGAGGTCTCCATCATTCTGAATTTCTTCCTTTTGTGGTTTATGGTTTTCTTATGTCTGGCTTCTTTCAGAATTTTCTCCTTGATATTAACTTTCATGAAGTTAAGTATAATGTGTCTGGGAAATCCTTTATTTGAGTTGATTTATGCTAGGGTTCTGAAACTGTCTGCTATCTGAATTTCAGAATCTCTTGACATGTTTGGGAAATTCTCCATGATTATCTCTTGGTGTAGAGCATCTGGGCCTTTTGAGGCAACTTTGTCACCTTCAGGAATTGGTATAAGGCAAATATTAGAATTTCTTAGAATTGTCCCCATGATCTCTGAGAGAATGATTCTTTTTTGCTCTCCACTTCTCTTCCTCTTTGAGTGTTTGTCAGCATTCAAAATCTTTGTCTTCAATGTCAGAAATCCTTTCTTCTGCCTGCTCCATTCTGTTACTGAGGGATTCTATTGTATTTCTCAGATCTTTGAGGGCTGCAAGTTCTTGCCTAAATGTGTCAAAATCTTTGGTAATTTTGTCTTTGAATTCATTGAATTCTTGAGACAACTTTTGAAATGCTCCTTGAATTTCTAATTCCAACTTTAATTCTGTTCTGTTTATCTTATTTGCAATCCAAATTCTGAATTTGATTTCTGATATCTCAGCCATATATTTATGAATGGGATCTTCTGTTGTGTACAGAAGATTTATGTTGCCAGAGTTTTTCCACTAATTCCAACCCATGGTCATTTTTCACCATTTGGCTAGATGAGCAGATAAGTTAAAATTGGAGTAGTGATTAACCAGCCATTTGCCCATGATCTGGGACTGGTGACTGCAGGTTTTCCTCTATAGATTTGCAAAGGAACCATATAATACTAAAGCATGAGACACTGGGGATCTTCTTGGTGTGGTGGGGCTAAGTGTCTCTGTCTTGTTTTCAGCTGGTCTCTGTCTAATCCTAGTGAATCAGTAACTGGGTGGACATCTCAGCTTTGGAGAAATACAAGCAACTAAGTCACCCTGCCCCCCATGGGCAACAACTGGAAAAGGAAAATCAAACCTCACAACAACACAACCAGGGTATCACCTTGGATGGTCCTCATGTGAGTGACCCAGGTTAAGATTTCCAAATCAATTGTACCAATCTGCACCCAGTCTCAAGTGGGAGATTTCAAAAGGTTTCCAGCAACTAGATAGCAGAGGTCTGCTGGTAGCTCAAGTATGACTCAGTGTGGTGCTCCGTGGAGTCAGATGGGCCACCCAGCAAATGAATTAGTCCAGGAAGCTTGATGTTTTGTTCCCCACCCTGTACCTCTGTCATGCCCAGTCACTGGTATCACTGGTAACTCACAGTGCTGTGACCCAGTTCCCTCCAATGAGCAGATGCATGAGAGGTTTGTGTCTGCCTGAGTCACTGGGAGATCTATGTCTCCTCAGCCAGGCTGCCACACTGTGCCACCAGCTGGGAGGGAGAGCTGAAGACTACCTCGAGTGCTTAATGGAGGCTGGAGAATTGCGCTCAGTTCTAGCCCCACTCCCAAATGATGTTGCTGATACTTATATTCTCGCAGAATTTGCATTTCTGTCCTGGCTATATTCCTGGACACTTCATACAAACTGCCTCTCAGCCCTGCCCTTTGCTGTTGCTGCTGCATGAATTCTTACAGAGCTGGCATCTCTGTGTCCACTGCAGTCTGTGTTGGGGCAGGTACAGCGGAGCTGATAAACAGCTCTCAGTTTCTGCCCTTCCCGGGGCTAATGCTGCTGCCATGCCTCCTTTTTTCCCAGCTTTGTTCCCCTGTGGGCTGGGTGCATCTTGGGCTAACAAAAGCAGCAATTCTGACTCAGCCCTGCCCTGGGAGTATGCCACCTCTGCTTGCACAGATTCTATTCTCCATCACCTCTGCCCCTGCCTCAGTCATACCCTTTGCTCGCAGGGCCTACATTTCTGTCTCAGATCTGTCCTGCCTTTGGCAGCTACTGAAACAGAGGCCCAGCTACCTCTGCTTGCTAAGAGAGGCAGGAAGTGGTTCTCCAAAACATTAGCAGGGCTGTGAGTCCTATTGTTCCTGCTGCTGCTGCTGTTGTGCTGTGGGAAACCATCACTCCCTCTTTGGTATGGCTTCCTCACTCCACGCTTCCTGATTTACACCATGCCGCCAATTCAGCATAGACTTGCAACAGCCCATGCCCTGTCCACACTACTCAAGAAAATGCTGAAGAAACTGGACTCCATTGAGGACAGGGTTTCAGATCATAGGGTGAGAGTGGGGGGAGTGCTGGGAATTCAGAATTGTGGGTAGAGTCTATGTTCAGTTTTATGCCTGGCAGGAGAGTGCCATGGCACATTAATGGGTCCTCTCTGGGGAAGGGGTTCCAGTTTTTAAAGGGTCTCACCCATAGGATAAAATAGGAGGAGATCTGAACTCTGCTCACTTGTTTGAAGAAAGTATACCATGAGCTGTTCTCAGGGAACTCCTCTCTGCTTAGCAATGGATTTTGTAGTTATTGTTTGTTTCCTTGGGTTTGCAGTTTGCCTCAGCAGGGTGTGCGTTCTTCAATCTTCTCTCTTGGCACAGCTCCAAACCATCAACTTACTTGCTAAATTTTTGTCCTTTAACTTTCCTTCTGGACAGGAGCCTCTGTGTAAAGCTGGCTCCAGTTGGCCATCTTGACTTCTCCCTCTCTCGTTTTTTTTTTTTTTTTTTTTTTTTTGAGACAGAGTAGCACTTTGTTGCCCTTGGTAGAGTGCCATGGCATCACAGCTCACAGCAACCTCCACCTCTTCAGCATAGCTGGTTCTCTTGCCTCAGCCTTCTGAGTACTTGGGACTACAGGCAACCACCACAATGCCTGGGTATTTTTTTGTTGTTTTTGTGGTTTGGCCAGGGCCAGGTTCAAACTCGCCACTCTCAGTATATGGGGCTGGTACCCTACTCACTGAGCCACAGGCGCCACCCAAAATCTTCTACTTCTTTGAGAGAAATGCAATCGTCTTCATAGAGTCATTGAAGGCTTGTTTTACTTGTTTGTTTCTCAGGGTATAAATAAAGGGGTTCAACAAGGGTGCCACAGAGCTTGTGAGCAAAGACACTCCTTTATTTATGGCCACCTCATCCTTTGCTGAGGGCTTGATGTAGATAAAGATGCAGCTTCCATAAGCGATGGAAACCACAATCATGTGGGATGAACAGGTGGAAAAGGCTTTTTTCCTTTGCTGAACAGAGGGGAATCTCAGAATCATTCTGATTATATATGAGTAGGACAGAATCACGCAGACCAGGGTGATAATGAGTGAAAATACAGCCACAAGGATAACCATCTGTTCTATTAACCATGTGTCTGAGCACGAGATCTTCAGGAGGGGCCCAGCATCACAGCTGAAATGATCAATGGCATTGGAGTCACAGAATTCAAGCTGGAGGCCCAAGCTGAGTGGTGGGACAATGATCATCAGTCCAGCCACCCAACAGCAGAGGACTAATAAGGTGCACACCCTGTTGTTCATGATGGTCATATAATGCAGTGGTTTGCAGATGGCCACGTACCGGTCATAGGACATGGCTGCCAA
>CAUYON010053388.1:0-22094 GCA_963573935.1 Arctocebus calabarensis | reverse complement strand
AAAAAAAAAAAAAAATGTATGGTTCCTCAGCACATAAAACTCAAAAACACTGATCTTCTATGGATTATATTCAAAGGAGTATAGCCATGAAGGAATTAATCTAGTTTTGCCTGCAAGGATGTCCAGTGGAGTGGATCCCACATGCAGTGCTATAGGGAGGCTGCTAGAATTGTGTATTATAATTTGAGCTGAGTTGCTTCTTATCTATATCACAGACTTCCTTAAGGTTACTCCAAAAATGGGATTTGCAAATATAATTAGTATTAAATGGCTACATGAGAAAAGAAATATTTTAAAGCAGTGATCTAAGTTTCCTCTTATATAGATGAAAAAAGTACTTGACAATACACATTGCACATTCCTAATGAAAACTCTTGGAAAGCTAGGAATAGAAGGAAACTTCCTCAACCTAACTGATAAAAGCTATCTATGAAAAACCCACAACAATAATATATGTAATGTTGAAAGAATGCTTTTCTATATGATTAGGGATGAGTTGAGATTGTCTGCTCTTATCATTTCTATTCAACATTGTTCTAGACATTCTGGCCATTGTAATAAGAAAAGAAATTTAAAAATAGTCAGATTAGAAAGAAGTAAATTTGTCTTTCATAGAGGAAATGATCATCTATGCAGAAAATCCAATGTAATATTTGTAGGATAGAAGATTAACATAAAAAATCAATTTTATTTCTCTAATAGCAATACATAATCATAAGCTACACATTTAAAAATACATTTACAATAGCCTTAACAAATACAATATATTTAGCAATAAAATATGACAGAAAGAATGAAAGACCTGCACACTGAAAACTACAAAACATGGGAGAAAGAAATTAAAGATCTAATTGAATGTATAAATGCACTGTGTTTGTGTATCAGAAGATGTTTCAAGATGTCACTTCTTCCCAAATTCATTTACAGGTTCAATGTAACCCTAATCAAACTCCAAGATGTTATTTGTAAAAAATTTAAACTCTCATTAAAAATGCATATAGAAATGTAAAAAACTTAGGATAAGCAAAACAATTTGAAAAAGAATAAAAGTTAGAGGACAGATAGTACATGATTTCAAGACTTCTTATAAAATTCCAGTAAATATGATAGTAGAATCTTAACACAAAGGTAGACAAATAAGCTGATGGAACAGAGTAGAAAGTTCAGACCAGACATATACATTTGACTAATTTTAGACAATAGAATAAAGCTGGTGCAATGAAACAAAGTTTTTTCCCTACAAATAATCCTGAACAACTGGACATTCATAGGTAAAGAAATAAATAAGTAATAACTTATAGCCATGTCTTGCACTATATGCAAAACTTAACTCAAAATGCATGATAAACCTAAATGTAAATTTTAAAATAATAAAACATTTAGAATAAAACCTCAGGGAAAATCTTTATGACTTTAATTTAGGCAAATACTTCTTAGGTATGACACTGAAGCATGATTCATAATAGAACAAGTTGATAAACTGAACTTCAAAATTAAAAAGTTCTTCCACTTGAAAGATAATGTTAAGAGAATTAAAAGCTAAAAAATTAGTATGAAATATTTTCACCTTATGCTACATACATTTTATAAAGGACCTACATCCAGGTTATATCAAAAACTCTTAGAACTCAATAATAGGAGAACAAACATTTCAATAGAAGGGGAGAAATCTGATCAGACCCTTGAAAAAGAAGATACACAGATGGAACTTAAGTACATGAAAAGATATTCAAATAGTCATTAGCAAACAAATTAAAATGACAATGAAATACCACTATAAATCTATCAGAATGGCTAAAATTAAAAAGGCTGACAATACCAAGTATTGGCAAAGATGTGGAGAAACTAAAAGGTAATTTTATGTCTGTTGATTCTAGTAATATAAATTTAGGACTTGTATTTTGGATGTCTTGTTTTTTCTATTTCATTTTTTAGTAATCACTTTTTTTTTTTTTTTTTGAGACAGAGCCTCAAGCTGTCACCCTGGGTAGAGTGCCAAGGCATCACAGCTCACAGCAACCTCCAATTCCTGGGCTCAAGCAAGTCTCCTACCTCCACCTCCCAAGTAGCTGGGACTACAGGCGTCCGCCACAACGCCCAGCCATTTTTGTTGTTGTTGCAGCCGCCATTGTTGTTTGGCGGGCCCGGGGCTGGATTGAGCCACAGGCGCCGAGCCTAGTAATCACTTTTTAATTGTACTTCACAAAAGTATCTGTTTGAAATGAATTGAATAGTAAAACAAACAACCCAAACTAAAGATTGAAAAAACATTACTCTAGCATAATTTCTCTCTAGTGATCAGGATTGGGTCTGTAAGAAAGTCTAAGAAAGGAAGAAGTGCAACCAATTCCTTTCACAACATCAAAATGAGTATGTTCCAGAATGATGGAGTAAGAACTTCTGAATATCCATTGCTCCACTAATAAAACACCCAATAACACTGCTAAAAATTGTCAAATCACTTTTCCAGAACTCTAAATATTCATAAAAGACTTACAACAATCCAAAGAATGTCTGTTCAAGAACAACTGAACATCATAAGAGCAGTCAGCTTTGCAGCATTTTTACTTGCCCTACTCCCATTTCCCCCTCTCCAGTTCTCTAGTTAAAAACAGCAGCCTAACAGCCACTAAAGGGGGCATGATGGACTTGAAGTTTCTCAAAATGTTCCATCCTGAATGTATTGTCACTGCTAGACCTTTCTCATAGCTTCCTGAGAAATCCCCATTTGCAGGGCTTATTGTTACTTGACCTGACACAGAACTCACTTAGCCCTAACTCCAAGGTTTTTGTCAAAAACAATCAATGGCAATTATTTAACATCTAAGCTTCTTGAGGCATTGTTACCAGTTGGATAAACAAGAGTCTGGCCAAAAAACTTAAAAGAAAGATCTGAAGAGTAAGATGTTCACCGGAAACTTTGGAGAGCTCTGATATATTCCAGAGGATCTAGAAAAACAGGCACATATGTAGGGTTGTGTACATGCTGAAGAAATGTCTGAGAAGGCCCTGATGTCTCACTTTTGGCTGACAGGAGGCCTTATAAAGTTAGAAAATGAAGATTAAGGCATAGTTATAAACTGCTATAGCATGGCATATGTGCCCCAACACACAAAGACCCTTAACAAAGGGTGGGAAACTTGTTGTTTAAGACATTTATGAAAATCTTTGTCAAATTATTAAGTGACTACTAGGCCAATCAGAGACTTAAGTGGCCACATATGACAGAGAGTACAAACTTAGAATTAGTCCAAGAAAGTCATCAAATAGCTACACAATAACAAAATAGCAGCAATGACAAAGTCTGGGGTGGGAGGAACCTTATTTCCAGAGTAACTACATTATATTATTTTCAATGTTCAGTTTTTAACAATAAAAAAAATGAGACACTAAAAGAAAAAGGAAATATAGTTCATATGAAGGAAAAAAGTAATCAAAAGAAATTGTTCAGAAGGGAGTCAGATTTAGGGACTGTCTAGAAGCTATTACAAGTTTGTTCAAAGAACTAAAGAAAATTGTGTCTAAAGAATTAAAGGAAAGCATGGGGATGCTATCTCATCAAATAGAGAATAAAGAGATAGACATTGTTTTTAAAAATTAGTAATTATGGAATTGAAAGATTATAATAACAGGTGAAAATTTCACTACAGGGGTTCAACAATTGATCTGAACTGGCAGAAGAAAGCAAACTTGAAAATAGGTCAATTGAGATCATTCAGTTTGAGGAACAAAAAAGAAAGAACGAAGAAAATGAACAGAGCCTCAAATATCTATAGAATTCCATAAAGCATACCAACATATGCTCACTGGGACCCCTAGAGGGAGGGATAAAGAGAGAGAGAGGTGTTAGAAATAATATTTTCATAAATAATTTCAAATCCATAGGAAACATCAAGATTGATCAAAAGATTCCAAGTAGATTAAATTCAAAAGAATCTATACCAAGAAACATTAACAAAATACAAAGAACCTGGACTGTCCCAAGAAAAAGCAACTCATCTCATACAAACTATCTTCAATAAGGTTAACAGCTGATTTCTTTCCAGAAACCATAGAGTCCAGAAAACAGTGGAATAAAAAAATATTCAAAATGCTAAAGGAAAAAGATTATTAACCAAGAATTTTATATCCTGTTTAATCTATACTTTATACTTCAAAAAAAGAGAAGAAAAGTAAAACATTCCAAGATAAATAAAAATTGAAAAATTACATTACTAGCCAAAATTACCTATAAGAAATAATAAAGAAAATCCTTCAAGCTAAAATGAAAAGACACTAGACAGGTTACTTATGAATCCATATGAAGAAATAAAGAATACCAATAGAGGTACATAGGTAAATATAATAAATTATATAAATCCTATATGATTTAAAGGCAACTGTGTAAAGCAATAACTATAAAACCTTGTCAATGGGCACATGCATATAAAAATATAATTTGGATGACAATAAAAGCATAAAGAAGGGAGTTGGAATAAGAGCTAATTTATAACAAAATTTTATAGCTTATTAAAATTCAGTTGGTATTAATTTGAAAAATTATTTAAGTCAAGGTGTAATCACCAAAAAAACTCTAAGAAAATAATTCAAAAAATATAGTGAAAACAAAGCAAAAGATAATTAAAATGGCAGACTAAAAATATCTGTTTAATACAGAACTAAATAGTAGTCAAGGAATAGTAGAGAAAAATAATATGAAAAAGAAATAGCTGAATGAAACATATAGGTATATGAAATTACTTTATTTGTAATTACATCAAATGCAAATACAGGGTGGCCATGAAGTTCATGTGCATATAAATAGTTAAAGTTCATGTGTAATAAAAACTATTTATTGCACATGAACTTTTTATTACACATGAACCTTATGGCCAATTTAAATAGTTACAATTATTGCACACAAACTTTATGGTCACCCTGTATATTAGATAGTCTGATTAAAAAGCAGATATTATCATAATTATTTTTTTAAAAAACATGATCTAACTATATGCTGTTGACAAATGATAGACTTTAGACTCAAGGTTAGTTTACATGGGAAAGACAAACCATGTTGATAGTAACACAAGAGAACTGGAGTGACTATACTCTCAATAGATTAAAAATAAATTTTTTAAGATAAAAATTATTACTAGAAACAAAATTGGACATTTTAATGATAAAAACATCAACACTTCTGGAAGTCAATAATCATAAATATATGTGTGCATAACAAAACTCCACAATACATGATGCAAAAACTTGCAGAATTGAATAGAGAAATATACAATTCACAATAATAGTTGGAGAGTCCAATATATCCCTTTCAATAATGAATAGAACAAATAGGCAGAAGACCAATATGAAAATGGAAGAATTAGGGCAGCACCAGTGGCTCAGTGAGTAGGGCTCTGGCCCCATATACCACGGGTGACAGGTTCAAACCTGGTCCCTGCCAAACTGCAACAAAAAAATAGCCTAGGCGCTGTGGCAGATACCTGTGGTCCCTGCTACTCAGGAGGCTGAGGTAAGAGAATTGCCTAAGCCCAAGAGCTGGAGGTTGCTGTGAGCTATGACGCTATGGTACTCTACAGAGGGTGACAAAGTGAAGACTCTGTCTCTAAAAAAAAAAAAAAAGGCAGAAAAAAGAAATCATTCTGATTTCCTCAGAGCCATTTATGAAACAAAAGGCAGTTCCTGAAGAGAAATTTTAAACATACTTTAAGTAAAGAAAACATGATTGGAGTAAGTGCCTAGCTATAGAGGATGACTATTTTGAGCTCAACAGCCATTCAAATGTATACATTTTAGGCATATTTTAAAGTAAGTATCTTCAGTACTTCATTGATTACTTTATGTACTTCATTGTTTCCAGGTGGTTATGATTATATTGTACTCTTTTGCAATAAAGGGAAATTGAAAATGATGAGTAGGCAAGAATTTGTCTAAAATTTAGTCCTTAAGGTAAAGTTCATATTGATCAAATGTGTTTCTGTTTGAGCTTAATCTGATTTAATTTGATTTCCCCATTTTTCAGTAGACCACCTGTTCATAAGGCTAAGGATGTGTATATGTGGCTACATGCCCATATGAAATATGATAGAATTTTTTTAAAGCCTGAAAGCTCATTGCCATAAATATTCATCTAAGCCTTATTTTTTTGTTTCTTTAGCTGCCTCTGTAATGTTGCTACACAATCAATACCAACACCTAATAACAATGACTCTAAAGTTGCCATGCAATATAAACTCCCAAATAAAGGTTAAACAATAAACACAGTTTACTCTTTACTGTGAGAAAATGGAAACCTCATTTTGTAAATATAAACAAGACCACCTCCTATCCTATACTTTACAGAGTTTATTTTGAAAATCATGAATCCTGATAGATTGTCACAATAGAAACAATCATTTTCTGATTTGTCCCTATTTATGGTACTAATAATGTCCTAATGTTATAAAATACCTTAACCAAACAACATTTGGTATTTAAGAAACATTCAGATATTAGCCAGATTTGTAAGACAGCACAAACTAGAGCAAAAGGGCTCTCAATAGTGAGGCAGAAGGAAACTGAAAACAGCTGCATGAAAATAGTGACCAAAACTGTGGAACTCAACTTAAGGCAAGTTGGTAGAAGGTAAATTTGGCAGAGTGGCAAAAGCCATGCTTCGCCTGGAAATTTGTGAGGTACTGCATACAGGACAAGCTGCTAAGGTAATCATATAAGGATAAGATTTGGGACATATAGAAATGGTTTCAGTGAAAGAATATTTTAAAAACTATTTTTAAAGCATTTATAAAAGCAAACCATACATTATCTTTTGGAACCTTAGGAAAACTTCATCATTTTTGAAATATAAAGTTCAATTTTATTAAACATATGGGTTAGCTTGATATTATCCAGAATATTAAAATTAATTTGAAAATAATTAAAATTCAGAAAAACTTCAGGTGCACGTCCAAGTTCTGGGTAGCATTAATATGATATAAAAATTGCCAAGGAAATTTACAGTGAACAGGTGTGTGAAATAATTGAGGGGAAAAAAAGTTCAGACATTAATTAGCAAGAATTATGAATATCCTTGTTAGATGGTTCTCTCTCAAGTTGACGTATTTTTATGCCTAAATATCAAGAAAATATCTTCAAATGATGAGTACACATGGAAGATAAAACTTTACTTATTCATAATATTCTATACTTTTGTTATGAATCACTTGATGAGACATGGAAGGAAAACCAAAGAATCTAAATCAAAAGAAAAAATGATTCTAAATATTTTTGGAAGTTTATTCAAGTCTTGCTAAAATGTAGAGATGGTCTCATTCTAAATCCAGCAAAATAAGACTATATGCACTCAAAGAATGTCTTTGTTGAGACTTGAGGGGGGAAAGGAAAAACATTCCAAAAATAAGACCCTAATTCCCATACACAGGAACTTAACAGTATGAATGAAAGCCAGACCAACACAAAGGAAGTTGTTAGAAAATAATGTGACAACTGCTGTTAAAGAAACAGAAACATAAAGAAGGTACACCTCTAGGGGAGAGACGCAATTGTAAGAGGGACTTTATCTAACAAATGCAACCAATATAAACTAATTCTTTGTACCCTCAATGAATCTAAAACAATAAAAATAAAAACAAGAAATATAAAGTAGATGTGACAAGGACTTTGTCCTGGGTTGGGAAGGGTGGTGGGATTTGGATGTTTCTCAGACAAAGATAAGAAGCTGTATAAAGCTTCAGAATTATAAACAAGCCTATTGTACTGTTATTGCCAGAAGTGGACAGTAGTCAGTAGAGTACTGCCATAACAAAGATGTAAAAGGTGGGAGAGGCTTTGGAACGAGGCTATGGGAAGCTGGTTAATGAAAACTTTAAGAGCTTTGAAGAGTGCTTCATGAAATCCTAAAGATTTTAAGGAAATTTTGAATGAGAGTTTGAAGAAAAGTGAAGGAAATTTTGAGACTTGAGTTAAAAAAAAAAAATCTGTCATATGAAAGTAGTAAGTTTAGCAACACCATCGCCTACAATAATGGGGAAAGCAGAAAATTTACCTAAATAGACTTTGTGATCTAACTAAGGAGATTTTAAGAGTGCTGGAAATTCTTCCAGGTTTCTTTTTGCTGCTTATAATAAAATGTGACAAGAGAAGGAAACTAAAGGAAAGATTTTTAAACAACAACAACAAAATTTTAATTCCAGCTTCTCCGGATAAAAAATGTTGCTACACTTAGGAAATGGCTTTCAAGTAAAACGAAATCCATGGCACTCTTAAGAAAACATGGTCTAAACATGAAGCCAGGAGTTCAAAGGCATTTGGTAAGACCTCAGAAGTACTCAAGACAGTGGATCAGAGAATTATACAGTTAAACAACAGAGCTTCTAAGGCATTTAAGCACAAGTTCAAGGTAGAGAAGAGCTTATCTCAAAGAAATTTGTGGAGTGTGGTCTTTGTCTAATGGAGTGAACCCCAATAAAATTCACAGGAAACCTATAAAGTTTTTTAAAGATTCATATTGCCTAAAGCACCACCAGCTTGGCTGGAAACAAGCAAAGAAAGCACAAAGAAGAAAGAGGACATTTACTCTCAGATTTCTACCTACAGCAAGTAAACTGGGAAACCTACACTGTTGCACACACAGACTAGCATTCACAGAAAAGAAAGAATGACTCAAAGGGTGAAGCAAAAGTCCAGAGGAGAGAGCCAAGAGTCATGGTGAGTCACTCCTGGAAAGAAGTAAGATTAAGTCCTAAACAAGGAATTCCCAGCATTTAGCCTACTGAATTTCAGAACTGCTATGGATCAGTGAATTTTGCATGTTGCCCTTTTTCCCTCTTTTAAATAGGAATGTTTTTGGAGGCTTTCATATGCCTTTTCGCCATTGTATACTAGGTAAGCATGTGATCAGGATAATTTTTCTCTTTAGTTTACATGAACTTGGACCGAGAAAAAATGTAGTAGGGGAGCTAAATTTAAGGAACGTCACTCAAGAAGACTCATCCACAAGTAGTCTGGATTTAGAAGATAAAATTCTTGACTTTGAGTTAATGGTGTAATAGAATGAAACTTAGAGAGGCATTTGAAGTGGGTGAATTCATTTTGCAGGGGTAGGAATATGTGTCATTGGGAGCAATAGGATGGACAATGGTCACTAGCCTCAAAAGTATTCCCCAGTGATTTTCACTTCCTGTTATTCTTGCCATGTGCAGTTCCCTCCATATATTGAAAAGGGCATTATGCAAATTTGGGAGTGCAACTTCTGCTGGGGGGGGTAGGTCATAAAAGATATAGAGATTTTTGTTTTTCTCTTTGATTCGTCACTCTCAGATGCTAGCTATGACATGATCAGCCTTTGGAGAGGTACTCCTGATAAGTACCTCTCCAAACAATCAGCATCAATTTGCCAGCTAAAAACTTCAACCATCAGGAACATGAACCCTCCAGCCTCAGTCATGGTTTTTCCTAGTTCTAGTTGTGATAAAGAAAAATAAAACAACAAATGATTTGAGCCCTTTATTAGGCATTTTAATACAAAATTTTATCAATTATGGTGTCCAAAAAGATGCACATCTGTAGGCCATTTCTGATCAGGGAAGATATATTATGATTCTGGGGGGTCTCTAATATTGAAAAGCAAAATTAATATACAAATACATAAGGATCTTAAACATGATGTTAAAGAATTAAAACATTTTTGAGCCTACATTTCTAACCTTTAAAGTGATCTGGTTAAGTTGTGTTTTAAAAATAAAACTATCATTGGGTGGCGCCTGTGGCTCAAAGGAGTAAGGTGCCAGAAGTGATGGGTTCAAACCCGGTCCTGGCCAAAAAAATAAAAAATCAAAATCAAAATATAAATAAAACTATCATCAGTGTGGAGGATTGGAGTGAAGATGAACTCAAGCCTTAATGCAAGTGAAGGGACAGGAAAAAAGATCTGTGGCTGTTTCCTGTGACTTGTGTGTTCCTCAACCAGCTAAATGAGGGGCCAAAGGTAGAAGCTGAAGAGGCTTTTTCAGAGATGATTCTGTGAAATATTATGACCAAACAGTGTGATTTTTGTCTATAATGTACTATAAAATACTCTGGCACAGAAGTTAATTAACCTTTGAAGAATGTTGGCCTAATCAAGAATATACACTCCAGGGGTTGTCAGGTAGCATGTAAAATTAGCATAAAGGGGCTGGATTCTCTTCTTCTCTCCTCATGTCTTTTCAAAACCAGAAAAACTTCAAATTAGTATAATGGATACTAAAAAAATGATTTTTTAAATTGGTAAAATGGTAGTGTTTAAATTGCATGCATGAGCCAGAAATGTTGTCTGGATATTTGTACCCTCAAATGAACAATAATATAATAATAATTCAATTCTTGTATTGAAAACATCTAGTAAGCTTGAGAGCCTATAGACCTGAATGTGGCCTCAGGACTTAGAATTCCATTGAGTCCTATGTCCAGCCATCTACACAGGATACTGTCACCTGATCCCACTGGACAGGTAGCTGGATCTTGCGATCTGAATCTCAAGGTTCGCTTATTTCTGTCTATTAGAAGCTTCTCACAGCTCCTGAGAAGATCCTGATGGTTTAGGGTGCCTAGTTTGCTTGGGTCTATCCAACATGTGCAATGAAGTAAGACTCAGCAGTGAACACTCTCTGTACTTCTGCCTGGCTCGTGCACACAGTGGTTGTGTGATGGGACTTTCATAGCTGCTCCCTTGCTACAGCCTTGGCAGGGGTGCTGTTTCTGTCAGATGGTTGGTGCAGCAGCAGGGAGGCACCCTCAGGGGGTTTCTTAGAAGAGGCCCCTCTCCCCAACCTTCTGGGCTCTAAACTTGCATAAGTATATTTTTAGATGTCTTCTAGAAATAACTGGCTGAGCTCAGAGGTGCTCAGAGGCTCTGAGCTCTGCAGTTGGCGGTAGAATAAATACAGGCCAATGTCTTTCATGAGCCCCTATTTGTCCCCACAGTGATTTCTAGAGAACATTGATTACAAGCTCTTGGAGCAGCCCTTTCTCAGGAGCACCAGAGACTGCTGTCTGGTTTATGGGAAGGATGCCCCCTTTCCAAGGAGGGAGCAGAGATGTGAAGGGGTCCAGTGCCCACCCTCTGTGGGCTTGGTGAGAGAGACTGTGCATTCCACTTTACCCCAGGAGAGGCCAAGCAGGGGGCTAGGGAGGAAGATAACTGTCTCCAAGTTGTAGGCCCAAAACTCCACAATTGAAAACATATTCCTGGGAAAAGGTGGAGGTGTCTGCTGGGACCTTTTCCTCGCTTTGGAGAAGTCAGAATGCCTGGCCTAGAAGCTAAAGTGGAAAAAATGCGGGGAGTGAGGGTTGCTTTGTGGTCTTCAAACAGGGGCCATGGAAAGTCCTGCAGGCCTGTCTCAGCCCAGGCTAGGGTGGAGGGTTTCATTGCCACAGGGATAGCTGATTGCTGCTGGGCAAGAGTGTAGGCCTGCGTCCAAGTGTTGTCCACAAACGCACATGCAGGCCAGGAAGCTGCACGTTTCCGGACAAAGCTGAGCTCAGAAAGTGACGCTGCGCACTGAAGTTCTTCAGTGCTGGGATTTTTTTGAAGAGGACACTTCTTAGTCCTCTTATACTAAGGAATAGTACTAAGGTACATTAAAGGGACTAAATTTTGCTGATTACGTTGGTAATTTATTAAACCCTGTTCAGGCATTAGACACTTTACATTTATCTCAGTAAATATTTTTGTATTGATTGAAAAAAAAGCCTAAACCTTATGATGGTATCTTGTAATCACTACGCTTGCAAACGCAGAAGTTCTTTCCCCCGTGGTGCTGGCAGTGTTACTGCAGATAGCTATGGAGGCCCTATAAGTGTGAGGTTCCTTTGCAATACCCTGGGTTCTGAATGTCACAGGAATTGATTGACATATCAGACCCTGTCATGAAGGAGAGTATTTGCACTGCAGTTGCCAAGTCCATGTCATTAAATAATTTAGCTCATTAACCAAAGGATAAATAAATTCCATGTTTATTTCTCAATATAACACATGACTGTCATACATCTTTATAAGGCAACTATAGCTGAATGAAGCTAAGTTCAGAAACAAAAAATATACATGTATATGATATACTCAATCACCACATTATGAATCCATTTTTGTTTCTTATCTACACCAATAAAACTCATCAAAGGACTTACTGATGTCTCTCACATGAGATAACAAAATACATCTTA
Organism: Arctocebus calabarensis; assembly: GCA_963573935.1. NCBI lineage: Eukaryota > Metazoa > Chordata > Mammalia > Primates > Lorisidae > Arctocebus > Arctocebus calabarensis. The sequence continues at coordinate 9,899 of CAUYON010053388.1, read as the reverse complement.
GTCAACATGTACAACTCAGGGAGCAGATACTTTCTGCTCTTTTCAATGGGCAGCTATAGTTGAATTTGAAGCCTTCATGGAAGGTGAAATTGCCCATGGAATAGACCACTTACACAAAACACACCCACACTAAAATGGAGCAAGGAGAAATCTAGAGTACTTCTAGTTTGATAAACGATAGACTTTCAGCTAAGCAAGCAAGTCATCTTAATTCCAGAACCCAACATCTACTAAATCCTGCATCAACTTTCCTTTAGGACAGAAAGAAATGTGGTAATAAACTTTTTATCTCAAAAAAGTTTTGGAGGAGCAGCATGATGGATAATAAGAGGGGCTTTGATTCTAACTTAAGAAAAGAAAAAGAAGTTAAAAAATTAAAAAAGAACAAAAGCAAAGTGGGAGCCTCATGGACACTGAGAAGTGAATCGTGGCAATTCGGTGGCTCACATGGCTGGTGAACTAAGCCTGATGGCCACGGCCCAGGGAGGGCCCTGCTGCTTCCTCCCACTTCTACCTTCACAAGTGGATTTTCCAAATGAGATTCTGTCAATTGGGCTCTGGTGCGGACTAACCAAGCACACATGTGCACACTGGGGCAGAGGGAGCTGAAGGGACAGAAAAGGAATGAAATAAAGAACAGGCTTCTCAGCTCCGTACTACTAAATCCATATTTTGATTCTAAAATGAGAAAAAAATTACTATACTAATTCCCATAAAATGGATGAATATGTAAATATTCACACATCTTTCCAAACATCTTCACATCAAAGTTAGCATGACAATGTGATAGCATGCCTATTTACATTTTTTGAGTGAAGAAAGCAAATTAATTTCAAATCAGACAAAAAGCAACTAAAACCAAACCTACTGCACTCAACAGACAGGAGTGTTAATGAATTTCAACCCAGAAATCGTTTCCCTGTGTTAGTTCAGATAAGAACCCCTTCCAAAGTTCTTTACGAAACACATGGGTATACGAGCCCTCTTCTCTCTGATTTTTAAACAGCAACAAATTCTGGTTAAGTGTCAATGTCTTCCAAATTACAAATGTGGGCATGCTTTCTCCTTAATAATTTGTGAGGTTTATTTCTCTCTAGGCAGTGGTAAGTGCCACATTGGTGCTTAATTTCCTCCACTTGCTAAAGAAATGGGAACTGCCTAGCAAGTGAGCAAAGCCAATCGCTTCCATTAAGAGGGTGGAGGAGAAATACAGGCTCTCAAATCCTAATGACTTCTTGGAAAAATTGATCACAATAGCCCCCATCCAGCCAGACTTCAGCTTCTCTGAGTCCATGTTTGTATCTGGTTTGTTTCCTTAGCTTTGCAAAGCCCCCTTTTCTCATTAGAGAGGCAAAGTACCAAGTTCCCAGCTCTTGCTGGAGCAGCCACACATGGGTGTGGAGCGGGGGACAGGATGAACACTAGACTGATAATCTCCCATTTCATGTAACTCTAGACTGTAATCATCAACTCTGCAATGGGAACTATCCTCTGCTCTCATATAAAAGGCACCCCGCTGGCATGAAGATGCCTTCCCATCCAAATGTGGAAATTTAACTACAGATTCAAACAAGATCCATTTTCAAAGTAGAGTCCCCTGTTTAAACCTCAAAACAAAACAAATAAAAAAAATCACACCCACGAAGTACAGGGTCATCAGTGGATTAATTTGGCAAAGACTTCCTGCCTGTATTTGGCCTAAGCCGCCTCTTCCATGTGTGGCAGGGCCTGGGGAAAGTTATCTGCCAACGTGAGTCAGAAGGAAAGCTGGACATGAGCTGCACATCATGCAAAAGACCTCCTGCTCAATTTGGTAGAGAATTCAGGCCGCAGGACAGAGCACGCCCTTCCACGAGGGGTTTCAAATCAGACCCTTGTGTCCCATTTAGCATTTGAGTGCATGCCAGCTCTCCGTGGTCTAACTAAGTATTAATGCATGCACTGGCTCGTATTTTTCCAGACCCAACGAATAGCATCAGCTAAAGATAGCTCAGTAATTTAACACTTCAGTCACAGGGCTTTGTGTACGTGTGTTTTCGTTTCATTGTTTTTCATCTTTTAAGGAAACGAAATTAAGTATTTTAAGCACAGTCACATATCAGGAATAGGAGAAACTAAACTTGGATAAATGCATAGGCCACAGGGAAAAAAGAAATGCATCGTAATGTAAGGGCAAAGGCCAGAGAGGAGTTGGTTTTATAGTTGGCAAAACCATGAAATTGGTATGTGGCCTTCACCAAATTACACATTTCCTTCTATCTCAACTTCCCCCTTACCTGAAATATGAGGATAAGGACAGCGCACATATAGTTATTCGTGGGCATGCTATAAGGATCCCTTAGGTGGATGTGAGGAAAACTGATGCAGAATAGTGTGCCCTCACTAATACAGCCACCAAGAGATCCTTATTACCTTCCATTACTATCATGACAACAGTAGCCTAAAACAATTTATAGCTAAAAATAAAAATGCTATTGTAACTGATCTCAATGAAACAGTTATTTGGAAATGGAAAATATGAACAAAGTTATGAAGCTGAGTGGTGCGTGTGGTGCTAAGCACGTACTATGCGTTTTGTAGTTTTGCCTGGTCTCCTCTCCACACAGAAATGACACACAAGTTTTTCTCTTTAAGCTCAGTGCCTTTTGCGCCCCAGACGCCATCTATAGCAGGGTCCACTTCCCCTGTTAAATATCTGCCATGAAATGACACAAGGGCTCTGGAATAACAAGCTTCCGATGAGATGTCATCTTTGAGCCCAACAGGAGAGCTGAGCTGAGTTCCCACTGCTCTTGGCTTCCGACTGACATTTTTTCACAATCACTGTATCACTGAAACTCTGCACAATGAAATTCTTGGTCTTCATAAATATTTGCTTGAGTTTGCCCAGAAACTTGACGGCTATTTCCCAAGCAACATCAACACTGGATGCCACGCACTGTCCTTCCCTGGGAGGCACAGATCTGTCTCTTCTCGTTGACAACAGGGGCTTCTGGAAAACCCTTGTGACTGTTGACATTATTCTAAAGGCCGTAATTTTAAAGACTAACCATAAACAGATACCTTTTGTACTGCCTCTCAAAACCAGTATGTTTCCTGGGGATGAAGTGCCAATCAGAAGGGAGCAGGAAGTACAAATTTGAAGGCAGAATCAGCTACCTGAAGAAAATGATGTGGTTAGGGAACAGCTCAGAATAAATGGAAGATACAATGTCTGAGGCCTCTTGCCCAGAACTCATAGAAGGCTTATGTTCCATAAAAAATATTAGATGTCCATTGAAATCACCTGATTTTGGACCAAATAAAAATGGAAGTCTAAGAAACTAAGCGTTCACTGGTGCACCAGACTTAGAAATTTTTGGTGATATAATCACCGCATTTGAAAAGCATAGTTTAATGACCAAAAGCTGATTTCTCCCTCTAAATGCATCCTCCAGGTCTTAAAACTGCCAATAAATCTCAAGTATGATTGCTGTAGTAATCTGAGAAATAGCAGACATAATGCCCCAGTGACTAAGATCAAAAAATAAAAATGAAAAGCTCAAGATGGCAAGAAAACGTCTTTCCAATGTCTTTCCATGGGGTGAAAGGATGTGTGTGTGCCCCAGGGACCAGGGCACTGGGTGTCCCCTCTGCATGTGGCAGAGCTGCTCTGAGTTCAAGTTCTAGGGCTCCCCATGCTATGGCCACCAGTCATTACAGGGGTCAAGGCAAGAGAACTGCTGATTTTTCCAAAAATCTTCTCAAAGCAGCAGCAACCGCAGCAGTTTTCCTGCAAAGCAAACAAAATATGAATCTTGTTAATTCAGCAGGCCTTTTAAAATTATAATTAGTTGGTTGTGCCCCTTAGGAAAACCACAGATGATTTTTTTATAATGTATGTGTGTATATGAGAGAAGAAAAAAAGAAACCTCTTGACAGATTCCACTGCTTACCAGAGTTGGGATTTTTTTTAAGTTTATGCAAGATATTTTAGTACTATTTGCAATACTGAAGGACAAGCCTTCTTTGTTTCCTCTGAAGTGCAGCCGTTCTGTCCATCTGGACAGCTTGATCCCAGCATCAAAGCGGGACTGCGGGTCACAGCATCAAAGTGGGACTGCGGGTCACACGTGGGATTGTTGCCATTTGCTTTACAACCACATCTGCCTGAGGCCCCGCACACCGTCTGCTGCTCTGCGCCATTCCTATGGGCCTGAAGAGGTGCCCTAATCTACATCTTATAGGCTGGCAAAAGATACAGTGAAGGTAACAGGAAACAAAATGCCACCAGGTTGATTTTGAGAGTGTTTCCTTGACGCATCAAAAAACCTCGAACAAATTGCAGGAGATTTATACGCCTCAATTTACATTGTGGATAATGCTTTATTCATAGGGCCTGGAACTCCTTCTTTTGCCACAGGAATCATCTTCAACCACCAGATTTTTTAAATCAATATTATCTCAAATTTGGTTTCCCTCATAACGTATCTTGCCATAAACCCCATCTCATCTTGGCAGGAAATTTTATTGTGCAGAATGATTTTTTTTTTAACTTCTCAAACAAGTCTGCTCCCAAAGCTAATATGTTAAATTTGAGTTTTAATTGTTTTTAAAACTAGGAAAGTAAAGTAGGAAGTGTCCAGATTATATGGATCTGACACAATTCTTCCTTGACCTATGGTGGGACCCAGGTGCATTTCTGTGGTCAGATGGGGCTAGACAAGTCTAGAAAAGGAAGGCAGTCAGCCCACGGGACTTGACTCATTTGCAGAGGCCACATCAGGCAGGTCCAGCAGACGTGGTACCCAATCATGCCCGTGTAACCAGCCCAAATGCTCTGTCTTTATCCTTTGCACAACTGTCACTACTTGGGCTACCACTGTCTTCCATTGCATTGGATTTGAAGCACCTATTCTGGTATGGAAGGACTTTACTCCCTGTCATTGCCACTTCCTCCTCATTCTTCCCCAACCAGATTCTGGCAATAGGCCCACCTTGGAATGCACCACCCATCACCCAGTGAATTCATTCCCACCAGGCCTCAAAAGTGGCTCCAGTCCTATGGTGGGAAGGTGGTTTGTGGCAAACCCTCAGAGTTTGTGGTTGCTGGGGACAAAACTGCTTCTGAAGGAGAGGGTAAGGGAGGGGACAGAGCAGGAATGGATACTGCTGTCTGCCCATGGAGCCAGGCACTCATGGCTCAGGGCAAGGGCACTCAATGAGCACCTTAACCCAGGGACACAGTCATCCTTTCTTTCTCCACATAGTCATAAGAAACAAAACTACCTCCTACTCTTTCCAAAACTTTAATGCCTTTGCTATTTTTGACAAACAAGAATGGTCTTTGTAAATAGAAAGCACATGCCTTTCTGTTGACTTTTCATAGATTTCTAAGTAAGTGACAGACACAGAAGTAAGTGAGCCTTCCTCCAAAGGTCAGTGTTTCCCTAACACTGGTTTGCCACCTTCACTATGATGTATTGATTTATTTCCACCCCATTTTGTTTTACAAAACATGAAAGGTAGCTTATGAGAATAACAGACAAAAACCTCAGGCCCACAAAAATATGTATCCAAAGAAAGGGTTAAGACCCGCAGGCAGCAAGAACATAGAATAACACGTCATAAACTCTGGGTTGCTGTGCTCATGGGCTGCACATGGCTGGGGACTTGCTGGACTCCAAGTCAATGCCCCCCAACAAGGACTTAAATGTTGGGATGTCCAAAAGTCCTCCATAATAAGTGCATGTTACTTCCATAGTCTTCTCCTGTAGGTCATACAGCAAGCTAGATTGTTGATGAAGAAGAAGGTACATGTGTGAAGCCATCTCTTAATAATTCTGCCAAAACCCTAGAGAAGCCCTTTGGGTGTGTGTGAGGTGGTGTTCCTTGGAGTCGGAGAGTGGGCCAAGGGCAAGAGGCAGCTTAGGGGAGGGACAAAATGGGCTTTAACTTCAGAGACCTCTGAGAGAACCACATCCTTCCATTTCCTAGCTGCATGGCAGCCTTTCGTCTCTGACCCTCTGAGATGCAGCTTCCCTGTCTGAACAAAGAGAGTCTGACTTTCCTCTTTTGTGATCTCTCACAATTGCACAGTCTGCCCCAGACGGTGTCTATTCCGTTACCAGCACCTGTTGAGCTGATGATTGAGTGAGTACCTCCTCAGTACCAGGCCCCAGTCTTAGGACTTTGCCTGGTGATCTCACTGGAGCCACTCAACGATCTCAGAAAGTGACACTATGCCCAAACCAGACAAGCAAGCTTCCTCCAGTAAGCGTGCAAAATGGCAGAGCCAGGGTGCAAGCGCAGTGTCTGATTTCAGCTGTGCCCCCAGCCAGAACGCGGCCCTGCTTCCCACATGGTCTGTGAACCAATGTTCAGATTCTTCCTCATTTCTCTCTCGTAAGGTATTGTACAAATGCCTCTTCAGGAAAAGACCCAAGACTAACCTTTCAAATGGGCGCCTCCCATAGACTATTTGGTCCCAAGGTCCTGGGCGTCAGAGCTGTGATTCTTATTCTTCTAGGAAAATCAGAAGACATGTTGGAAGGGTTAGGTCTGTGCTCATCAGTGCCTGAGTTATGACATGAGAACACATGATGAGTCGGTAATTGATTAATTCTGCAATAGCTGCTGGCTGGTTTCTAGGAGACTCACGGTTTCAGAATGCTTTGGCCTGCCCCAGCTGAGAGCTATTTCTGATGGGAGACCGGTTATGTCTCCCATACAGAAGGCAGAGAACTCCAGCCTTAATTTCTAAGAAAAAGAAATCCTTCTTAAACTTAGTGATGGAGGACTACAGCCATGCTCAAATGGTTAAGAAACACAAAGAGCTTTTATGCATGAAGCAAAGGAGATAAACTGTATAATATCAAAGACTTTAAAAATAAAATTTAAGGCTTGGCGCCCGTAGCAGTGGTTACAGCGCCAGCCACATACACCGAGGCTGGTGGGTTAGAAACCAGCCTGGGCTAGCTAAACAACAATGACAGCTGCAACAAAAGAAAAATAGCCAGGCGTTGTGGTGGGCACCTGTAGTCCCAGCTACTTGGGAGGCTGAAGCAAGAGAATCACTTAAGCCCAAGAGTTACAGGTTGCTGTGATGCCATGGCCTCTAACGAGGGTGATAAAGTGAGACTCTGTCTCAAAAAAAAAAAAAAGAGACGAAGAAATAGAGAATTTAGATTGAAATGGCAAATAGTTTTGGATCAGAATTACATTTTCAACATAAAGATAAATTCTGATCTTATAGAACCAATATGATTCCAGAAATAAATCTTCTGAAAAAAATTTTAACATTTCATTGAAACATAAAATAGCAGCCTATCACCCAGCAGAATGGTAAATTGGTGAGGTGCTGCCCTGAACCCCAGAACTGTCCTCAGTATCCTCAGCTACATATTGGAGATAATGCTGCCTGTTCAGAGGGGTTGGTATGAGGGTTAAATGAGTTAATTTTTATAAAGCAGTTAAAACAGTGCCCCCACAGTACCGTATAATTATAACTTTAATGATAAAAAGATTTATGAAACGCAATCTGTTTCTTAAAAAAAGAAAACCTGTCACCATTCTCGAAATATCTATTCATTTCAGGTACCAGCAGTTGGATAGAATAACAAAAGGTGACTTTTGTTTTTGTTGCTACATAGTTAAAAAAATATTTTTAAACGCTTTTTAAACTGTATAATGTCATTAATTACCTGCTGTGGTTTCTATATTGTCCTACCACGTCAAAGTGTATTCGGACACCAATAAGCTCGGATAAAAATACATTGGTGGAAAATTGGCTTAAAATAGGTCGGTAACCCTAATAAGCAGTTTATGTAGTCTGGGTGAGGTACTGACTAGGTAATAAGTCTATTTTTACTTGACATCAGTACCAATTATCAAGGAAAGGTATATTCAGACACAAATAAAACTTAGTGCTGATGCTGAATTTAGAAGGAAAGTTAATTTCAATAAAAACTGCATGTGGAAAAAGTGAGTACCTGAAGCCTAGTCATTTAAGGTTTGTTGGTAAGTTTGAAAAAGTTTCAGTCCCAAACCCCAGGGAGCAAAGAGGATGAGGAGCAACTGTGGAGGGATGGAAACACACGGGCCAGAGCGTGGCACCAGCCCTCCCGCCTGAGGTGCACAGACAGCAGCCGTAGAGCCCCGATTCCCTCTCTGTGTAGCTCACCCAGCGGAACAGCCCAAGCGCTTGGGAATGTTACTTAGGTGTTACGCATCTGTTTCTGTGTTGTTGATATAATCACAACTATTTGGCTAGAGACAGCATGACATAGTTAGAGAAGCCAGTTAGGAGGCTACCTTAGAAATTCAGGTGACGGACGTCCTAAGCAGGATAATCAGGGAAATGGAGGAAAATGGACAGATTTCAGATGTGATTGGGGGATATAATGTACAGAGCTTGGAGATGAATGGTGAGGTGGGAGGATGGAGGAAAAAAGAAGGAAACAAAGATGCCCATATCTGGTTGAGGGCCCTTCGCTAGCACCTTTCACCTCCACCAGAGAGGGGTGGAGAGTAAATAAGGTGGGAGAGCTGAGTTTGTTTAAGGCTGAGAAGATCCAGGTGGAAAGACCTAGACACAGGTGGACATATAGATCTGAAGGTTGGGAAAGAAATTTGTGCCAAAGAGACAGATGAGGGAGTTGAGTATAAATGGTCATTAGGGCAGTGGGAGTAGATAGAGCTCTTACTGTAAGGAGCTACTTGGAGTGTGGGCTTGGTTACTTCAACACTCAGTCTTTAACTGAGTCTCCTTCACATGGATATGTGGACCAAGCTGAGTGTTAGAGTTAAGATTTGGTGCCCAGAGCAGAGTAAACCAGCTAAGCATAGAATTTAGGATGCTGAATTCTGTTTTAAGAAGGCATGTTGCTCCCAAATGAATATTAGCATGTATTCTCCAAAACTTTACACGTTTAAGGGCTTTATATGTGTGTAAGTGTGTGTGCATAATGCAACGATGTGATTCACTTTATAAAGGATACAATGATTTAATAAACAGATGTGCCAAGCATACTCTATTAAACAACAAAATTTACATTACTTTTTTCAAATGCAAACTACTCAATGAAAGCATTTTAAGTAATTTAATACTAGCACAAGCTTTCAAGGATGTAAGAAAAGAAATTAGAAAGAACCTCATTTAAGGTTAAGATGACTCCAGCATCTGATCATTAAAAGACAGGCAGACAAGAAAAGAAGAGGAAAAAAATAAGAAGCCTTATTCACCTGTGTGTTGAGTCTGGTGTGGAGCTTGTGGTCTGACAACCAGGGATGCTTGAGCGCTTCACTTGCACTTATTCTCCAACTAGAGAGAAATTCAGAAGGTCATTAGCAGGGACGCACCAAGGAAGGCCTGCAGCTGCGGTTCACCCTCAGGTCTGGCCTTGCCTTTAGAAGACTGGATGACCAAATGGTAAATTCACAGTCAACTAACTCTGCCTGCTCTAGAATTGTGTGCTATCAATGAGGGCATGGGGACCATCAAATTCAATCAAGGTAACAACATAATAAGACAAACAAGGCAAATAATTGAAATTCTTATTAATAAACAAACATCTACTTTCAAGTATAAGTAATAATTCCTGCAGGATAACATCTAAGCTTCATAAATCGGACTCCTGTCAGTCAGATGAAGAAATGCATATGTATTGTTGAAAAGCAAAATACTACAGTGATTCTTGATGATTACAAAAGCAAATTATGTATTACAACATTGTATTAATAACTCTTACAAACTTTTGAATTAAGAAGGTTTTTTTTGGTTTTTTTTTTTTTGAGACAGAGCCTCAAGCTGTCGCCCTGGGTAGAGTGTCGTGGCATTACAGCTCACAGCAACCTCCAATCCTGGGCTCAAGCGAGTCTCCTGCCTCTGCCTCCCAAGTAGCTGGGACTACAGGCGCCCG
>CAUYON010053386.1:0-33216 GCA_963573935.1 Arctocebus calabarensis | reverse complement strand
TTGCATTTGTTGGGTAAAGTCCCTCTTACAATCATGTTTTGCCCCCAAAAGGTGTGGCACACACCAAGACCCCACCCCTCTCACTCCCTCCCTCTCTCTGCTCTTCCTTTCCCCACCCTCCCTCATTCTTTCTCTCTCTGCTCTCCCCTTCCCTCACTCCCACCATGTCAATAATTGTCATTAAATGTCCTCATATCAAACTTGAGTACATGGGATTCATGCTTCTCCATTCTTGAGATGCTTTACTAAGAATAATGTGTTCCACTTGCATCCAGGATAATATAAAGGCTGTAAAGTCTCCATTTTTTAAATGGCTGAATAGTATTCCATAGTGTACATATGCCATAACTTGTTAAACCATTCCTGGGTTGGTGGGCATTTCTTAGCTTTTGTTTATCCAACAAATTTTAACTTTTTTTTTTTTCCCAGACAGTCTCACTCTGTCACCCTGGGTAAAGGGCCATGGCACAACAGCACACAGCAACTTCAAACTCTAAAATGATCTTGCTTCGGTTTTTCTATTTTTAGTAGAGAACTCCTGAGTTCAGGCAATGCCCCTGCCTTGGCCTCCCAAAGTATTAGTGTGAGGATTACAGGCGTGAGCCACAACGGCCAGCCAACAAAGTTTGATTTTACTCTTTTGTTTGTTTGTTTTGAGGATACAGAACTCCTTTTTTTTTTTAGAGCCGTGGCGTCACACAGCTCACAGCAACCTCCAACTCCTGGGCGTAGGTGATTCTCTACTCAGCCTCCCAAGTAGCTGAGACTATAGACGCCCGCCACGACGCCCAGCTACTTTTTGTTGCAGTTTGGCCGGGGCCTGGTTTGAACCCACCACCCTCGGTATATGGGGCTGGCACCCTACCCACTGAGCCACAGACGCTACCCGATACAGAACTCTTTTTTATTTTTTCTAAAGATAAACACATTTTATTTTTATTTATTTACTTATTTATTTGAGACAGAGCCTCAAGCTGTCAACCTAGATAGAGTACTGTGGCATCACAGCTCACAGCAACCTCCAATTCCTGGGCTCAAGTGAGTCTCCTGCCTCTGACTCCCAAGAAGCTGGGACTGCAGGCGCCCACCACAATGCCTGGCTATTTTCAAACCTGCCAGCTCAGGTGTATGTGGCTGGTGCCTTAGCCGCTTGAGCCACAGGCGCCGAGCCAAGGATACAGAAATCTTAAGTTGTTTTTCTTTCAGCATTACAAATGCCATCCCATTCTCCTTTGACTTGCATTGCTTCTAACTGAAAGCCTGGTCATGCTTCCCCAGCTGTCCTTAAGAGCTTTTTAAATCATCACTGGTTTTTCAGCAGTGCCCTGCAGTAGAGATTGGTGGGGGGGGTTTGTTTATGCTTATCTTGCTTTAGATTACCTTCTTAAATCTGTGAATATGTAATTTCTATTAAATCTGGATAAATTTCAGCTACTATTTCCTCAAACACAACCTCCCGCACCTGCTGTGACCCTTCTTTTTACTTGAACTCAAATTTTGGGCATGGAAGACCACTTGATTTTCTCTCACAAGTTCATTTTTTCCCATCCTTTTCTTGTCTCCACTGCTATGTCCTCGGATGCACTGATCTTCGCTCTGTTGTTCTCCTTATGTTCTGCTTCTCGCTTCATCTGTGCATGTTTCCCTTTACATACTCACGCACAGACAGCACGTCAACATCCTGTGTGCTAATCCCGCCATTTCCATCCTTTGCAGATCTTTATCTATTGATAGACTTTTCTCATGATTACAGGTCACATTGTTCTGCTTCTTTACTGTCCAGCAATTTTTTAATGTGTGCCAGACTCTGTACTTTTCATTATTAAGTCTTGTATTTTGTTGTATTCCTTTAAAAATTATTACATTATTCTGGAGGTAAGTAAGCTCCTATATTAGTTATCTATGCTACATGACAAATTTCCTCAAAACTTTAGTGGCATAAAACAATAAACATTCCTGATTTCATAGTTTCTATGGGTCAGAAAGCTCAGCTGGGTGCCTCTGGCTCAAGGTCTCATGTCTCACGAGGCGGCAATCAAGCTGCCAGCCGGCCCGTGCATGGGTATCTGGAGGGAAACTGGAGGAAGATCTGCTTCCAAGCTCATCTATGTGCTGCCTACAAGCCTCAGGAGCTCTGCCTGCAAGCTTATGTATGTGGGCCTCTCCACAGGTTGGCTCACACAGAGCAACTGGGCTCCCCAGAGGGAATGAAGCAGATCTTTTCATAACCTCACTTTGGAAGTGACAGCCGTATTCCATTCCTTCTGCCATATTCTATTCACTCTAAGCAGATCACGATGACAGCAGACACTCACGGCCAGCAGACCACAACCCCTAAGCGTTGAGGCCTGGGGGAAGCACTTCACAAGCTGCGGACCACCGTGACTCATGGGTCTCCCTGGTCCTTTTGAACCTCATTTTAAAGGTGTTTTAGGGCATATCTAGAATAGCATTTAGGGGTGAGCCCAGACAAAGCCAATAAAGAGCCATTTAGCCAAAAATGTAAAAAATAATAAAACTACTCTTGTAAGCCACTCAGTTTTGAGGTGATTGGCAATGCAGCAAAGGAGACATACAACCTCTGTATCCTCCTGAGAGGCGCTCAGTGGGGCGCCTTCTCTCAAGCCAGACTGCCTGGGTTTGAATCCCACCATGTGAGCCTCGGCAGGTCACTGGCCTTTGTGAGAAACAGGCACAGGAATAGTAATAATAAGGGAGATGGGCGTGCTCCCTCTTAATGGCCACCATGTTAGGGCACACAACACAGCTTCTGGGGCAGGACACAAATAATAAGAGGCACTCTACCTAGCAAATGCAAGCATTTGTTCTTTGTAGCCTCAAATTAACCTGAAATAATGATTAAAAAAAATTTTAATTAAATATTTAATTTTAATACATGCTAAAACCAAACCCAATAGAGTGGTATTAAAGGAGTTAATACTGCAAGCATTTGGAAGAGTTTAGAGCACACAGTGAGTGTTCACTTGTTATTATCTATTACTAGCATTAGAGTTTTTCAGAAGAATAACACAATTTGTATTTACATAATTTATCTCAATTATAGGAAACAAATCCCAAATATAACCCTCATGCAGTAGTCATTTGCTTACCTGATAAACACATATAGAAGAAATCTACTTAGCTTTCAGATTCTTAGGCCCTGAGCACTTTCCCTGGTTCCAGGCATGCACTTACCTGCATAGGGGATACAGCTGCTGCAGGAGGAGTTTTCATAGGACTTGGACTCAGAGGTGTTCGAGGAATTGCAGTTGCAGCAGGATTTGGTACTACAGAAACAACAAACAAGTAAGCAAATAATGAATGCATCATTACAGTGGAGGCTTTCTGAACTGGTCTACACTTAAGGATTCACCAGATTAACCAATATTCTTTTTTTTTTTGAGACAGAATCTCATTCTGTCACCCTGGATAGATTGTCATGACATCATAGGAGACAGCAATCTCGACTCTTAGGCTCAAGAGATCCTCTTGCCTTAGCCTCCCAAGTAGCTGAAACCACAGACGACCCTTCTACCACACATGGCTAGTGTTTCTATTTTTAATAGACACTGGGTCTTGCTATTGGTCAGGCTGGTCTTGAACTCCTGAGCTCAAGCAGTCCACCCATTTCAGCCTCCTAGACTGCTGAGATTACAGATATGAGGATTACACTGCTCCTGGGTTTTTATTTATTTATTTATTTATTTTTAAGACAGAGCCTCAAGCTGTCACCCTGGATAGAATGCTGTGGCATCACAACTCACAGCAACCTCTAATACCTGGGCTCAAACGAGTCTCCTGTCTCCACCTCCCAAGTAGCTGGGACTACAGGCGCCCGCCACAATGCCCGGCCAGTTTTTGGTTGCTGCCTTCATTGTTGTTTGGCGGGCCTAGGCTGGATTCAAACTTGCCAGCTCAGAGGTACATGGCTGGCACCTTAAACGCATGAGCCACAGGTGCCGAACAGATTTTTATTTTTTTTACTTTTATTTATTTTTTTTTACTGTTTGGGATTCATTGAGGATACAAAGAATTAGGTTACATTGATTGCATTTGATAGGTAAATTCCCTCTTACAATTTTGTCTGGTCTCCAAGAGGTGTGTCACACACTGTGACACCCCATCTGCCTCCCTCTTCCCCTCTCCCCTTCCTCTCATTCTCCTACCCTACCCTTGTACTAGCACATCTACTGCCTTCATATTAGAATTGAGTATAATGGATTCTTGTTTCTCCATTCTTGTGATGCTTTGCTAAGAACAATGTGTTCCACTTCCATCCAGGTAAATACAAAAGATGTAAAATCTCTATCTTTTTTAAAGGCAAAATAGTATTTCATGGTGTAGAGGAATGGACACCATGCTTGCAAGGACAATTACTGATTCTTATCACATTAAAAGGAAACACTGAGAACAGGACAGTCTCCTGGCAAACCTAGAGATGTTTTGTGACTTAGGGGCAATCCCCCAAAGAACTCAGTGTTCCGGAATGAGGTAAGATCAGTCACTAGTTAGTAAGCATGAGTTAAACATTGATGCTTGATACTTCTTCATGGGGGTGTGGGGAAAGAACACACGCAGCCCTATGTAATTACCTTAATTCACCACGCCTATTGTGTATAACCTTAATAAACAGCCATTGCAGAAGGGGCTCAGGGGTACCCTACACTTAAGGTGAGCCCGCCTCTTGCAAGCTTGTACTTCTAATCCATGTCATCACTGTTCCTTCATGTGGCGACTGAGACCAGGGTCTTAGGGGTCATGTCACCACAGTACACATATACCACAGCTTGCTAATCCATTCCTGGGTTGGTGGGTATTTAGGGTGTTTTCACATGTTGGCAAATGTAAATTGAGCTGCGATAAACAGTCTAGGGCAAATGTCCTTATGATAAAGGGTATCTTTTTCCTTCTGGGTAGATGCCTAGTAATAGAATTGCAGGATCAAATGAGAGGTCTAATTTAAATTTTCTGAGGATTCTCCATACTGCCTTCAAAAAAAGGTTGTATTACTTTGCAGTCCCACCAACAGTGTAAAAGTGTTCCCTTCTCTCCACATCCACGTCAGCATCTGTAGCTTTGAGACTTTGTCATTTGGGCCATTCTCACTGGGGTTAGGTGATCTCTCAGGGTAGTCTAGATTGACATTTCTCTCATGATTAGGGACAATGAGCATTTTCTCAAATGTTTGTTAGCCATTCATCTGTCTTCTTTTGAGAAGGTTCTATTCATGTCTCTTGCCCAGTTGATCTGAGGGAGTGTTGCATCTTTTTTGTTGATTAATTTGAATTCTCTACAGATCCTACTTATCAAGCTTTTGTCTAATGCATAATATGCAAATACCTTTTCCCATTCAGAAGGTTATCTGTTTACTGTGGTTGTTTTTTCCTTAGCTGTACAGAAGCTTTTCAGTTTAATTAAGTCTTATTCATTTATTTTTGTTGTTGCAATTGCCACAGAAATCTTCATAAAATCTTTGCCCAGATCAATAACTTCAAAGGTTTTCCCCACACTTTCTTCAAGGATTTTCATAGTTTCATGCCTTAGCTTTAAATCTTTTATCCATCTTGAATCAATTTTTGAAAGTGGTAAGAGGCATGGCTCCAGTTTCAGTCTTTTACATGTGGTTATCCAGTTCGCCCAAGACCATTTATTGAATAAGGATTATTTTCCCCAGAGTAAGTTTTTGATTAGTTCATCAAAGGTCAGGTGGCTGTAAGAGGTTAGTTTCATCTCATGGTTTTCTATTCGGTTCCAAATATCAATGTCTCTACTCTGCGCCAATACTATGCTGTTTTGATCATTGTGGACTTGTAGTATAGCCAAAGGCTGGTAGAGTGATACCGAGGACTTTGTTTTTATTACTAAGAATTGCCTTAGGTATACATGGTTTCTTCAGGTTCCACACAAAATGAAGAATTATTTTTTCCAAATTTTGGAAGTATGATGTTGATATTTTAATGGGGATTGCATTGAATCTGCAGATTGCTTTGGGCAGTATATAGTATAGACATTTTCACAATGTTGATTCTTCCCAGCCAAGAACATGGCATGTTCTTCCATTTGTTAATTTCTTCTGCTATTTCTTTTCTTAGAGTTTCATAATTTTCTTTGTAGAGGTTCTTTACCTCTTTTGCTATGTATATTCCTAGGTATTTCTTTTTCTTTTCTTTTTTTGAAGCTACTGTCAGTTGTGTCCTTGATTAGCTTCTCATCTTGGCTGTTATTGGCATACACAAAGGCTATTGATTTGTGGGCACTGATTTTATATCCTGAGACACTACTATATTTTTGATCACTTTCAGGAGTCTTGTGGTTGAGTCTTTAGAGTTTTCTAAGTATAAGATCATATGGTCAGCAAAAAGGAGAGTCTGACCTCCTCTGCACCCATTGGGAGGCCCTTTATTTCCTTCTCTCACCTGATTGTATTGGCTAGAACTTCCAGCACTATGTTAAATAGTAGAGGTGACAGAGAACAACCATGTCTGTTCAACAAGGTTTCAGTTTTACTTCATTCAGTTTAGCATTAGTTGTGGGTTTGTCATAGATGGCTTCAATCTAAGATTAAGAAAAGTGCCACCTATGTCTGTACTTTAATTTAAGTGTTCTACATAGAAAAGGATGCTGAGGCGGCACCCGTAGCTCAGTGGGTAGGGCACTGGCAACATACACTGAAGCTGGTGGGTTTGAACCTGGCCAAACCTGCTAAAACAACAACTGCAACAACAACAACAACAACACAACAACAACAACAACAAAAGCCGAGCCTTAGCAGGTGTCTGTAGTCCCAGATACTTGGGAGGCTGAGGCAAGGGCATTGCTTAAGCCCAAGAGTTTGAGGTTGCTATGAGCTGTGACACCATAGCACTCTACCCAGGGTGAAAGCTTGAGACTCTATCTCAAAAAAAAAGAAAGAAAGAAAAAAGAAAAGGATGCCAAATTTTATATAATGCTTTCTCTCCATCTATTGACAGGATTACATGGTCTTTGTTTTTGCTTCTGTTGAATCACATTTATAGACTTGGTGTGCGTGTAACACCAGCCTTGCATCCCTGAGATGAAACTTACTTCATCACAATGAATGATTTGTCTAACGTATAGCTGTAATCTATTGGCTAGGATTTTTTTGAGAATTGTTGCATTTATATTCATTAGTGAGATTACTCTGAAATTCTCCTTTTTTAGTTGGGTATTTTCCTGGGTTTGATATCAGGGTGATGTTTGCTTTATAGAACGTGTTGGGGAAGAGTCCTTCCTTCTCAATTTTTTGGAATAATTTCTGCAGTATGGGTATTAGCATTTTTTTTTTGAAGGTTTGATAGAATTCTGATGTGACACCATCTTGACCAGATGTTTCTTTGTTGGGAGATTTTTTTGTTTCTTTGATCTCAGTTCTTAAAATCTGTCTGTTCAAGAGATCTATTTCTTCTTCTTTTCTTTTTTTTTTCCCCTCCCCTAAGACAGAGTCTAAAGCTATCACCCTGGATAGAGTGCCATGGCATCACAGCCTCAAACTTTTGGGCTTAAGCAAGTCTCTTCCCTCAGCTTCTCAAGTAGCTGGGACTATAGGCGCCTGCCACAATGCCCAGCTGTTTTTTGGTTGTAGTTGTCACTGTTGTTTGGCAGGCCCCTGGCTGGATTTGAACCCACCAGCTCTGGAGTATGTGACTGGCACCGTAGCCACCTGAGCTACAGGTGCTGAGTTGAGATCTATTTCTTCTTGATTAAGTCTAGGGAGAGGACGGGATTCCAGATATTGATCCGTTTCCTCCACATTGTGAAATTTTTGGATGTAAAACTTTCTTGTAGTACTCAGAGATGATTTCTTGTATCACTGGGGCATCTGTTGTTATTTCCCCTTTATCGTTTCTGATTAAGGTTATTAGAGATTTTACTTTTCTGTTTCTAGTTAATCTGCCCAAAGGTTTATCAATTTTATGTATTTTTTTTAAAAACCAACTTTTTTGTTTTGTTAATTTTCTGAATGATGCTTTTGTTTTCAATTTTAGTAATCTCTGCTGTAATTCTGATTATTCCTTTTCTTCTGCTGGGTTTGGAATTAGATTGTTCTTTTTCCAATTCCATGGGATGGTTCGTGAGTTTTTGTGGATGTGTTCTCTTTCAGTTTTTCAAATGTAGGCAACTAATGCGAATACATTTCCCTCCTAAGACTGCAAGACTGCTTTTACTATATCCCACCGGTTTGGGTAACTTGTGTCTTCATTGTTGCTATGTTTGAGGAATTTAACAATTTCCTCTTTTATCTCTTCCTGAACCCCACTGCCATTCAGCATAAGGTTGTTTAATTTCCAAGTCTTTGTGTGGAGATGAACATTTTTGGTGGAGTTGAGTTCCACCTTCCTTACCTTGTGGTCTGAGAAGACAAAAGGTATAATTTCTATTCTTTTTAAATTTTGCTAAGATTTGATTTGTAGCCTAGGATGTGATCTATTTTGGAGTATGTTCCATGGGCTGACAAGAAAAATGTATATTCTTTAGCTTTGGGATGCTGTGTTCTGCATGTCTATCAATCCCATTTGTTCTAGGGTCACATTTAATTCCTTGGCATCTTTGATTAGTTTCTGTTTAGAGGATCTGTCCAGTTCTGTCAGAGGGGTGTTAAAGTCCCCAGCTATTATGGTGTTATGGGATATTGCTCAAACCACACTCAAGGTCTGTTTCATAAATCTAAAAACATTTAAGTTGGGTGCAGAAATATTTAAAATTGAAATGTCTTCATGTTGTATTGTTCCTTTGCCCAGTATGAAGTGTCTATCTTTGTCTTTCTTAACTTTAGTTGCTTTAAATCTGCTTGTATCTGAGAATAAGATCACAACTCCTCCTTTCCTCTGATTTCCATTTGCTTGAAATACTGTTTTCTATCCATTAACCCTGAGTCTTGATTTCTCCTTCAAGACTAGGTGTGTCTTCTGGAGACAGAACATGGATAGCTTGTGCTTTTTTATCCAATCAGCCAGCCTCTGCCTCTTCAGAGGTGAATTCAGCTTATTGACATTTATTGAGAGAATTGATAAGTGTGGTGGAGTTCTATTCATCGTATTTTGTGAAAGTCTTTTGTGTAGTTTTATCCTTCGTGCCATTGTGGAAGTTAAGTTTTTGTCCTTTAGCTTCTGGGTGTTTACTTTGCTGGTGGTTCATTGTGGTGGTCCGAG
This sequence comes from Arctocebus calabarensis, assembly GCA_963573935.1. NCBI lineage: Eukaryota > Metazoa > Chordata > Mammalia > Primates > Lorisidae > Arctocebus > Arctocebus calabarensis. The sequence continues at coordinate 24,046 of CAUYON010053386.1, read as the reverse complement.
TTGAGAACAGATCTAAGTATTTCCTATAGAGCTGGTCCTGTTGCTGCGAATTTCCTCAATGTTTGTATATCTGCAAAAGATTTGATTTCTGGGAGATGCCTGTGGCTCAAGGGAGTAGGGCGCTGGCCCCATATGCCGGAGGTAGTGGGTTCAAATCCAGCTCCGGCCAAAACTGGGAAAGAAAAAAAAAAAAGATTTGATTTCTCCATCAATTTTGAAGCTTAGTTTAGCAGAATACAGAATTCTGGGCTGGAAACTGTTTTGTTTAAGAATGTTGAAGGTAGATGACCATTCTTCTGTCTTAGAAGGTTTCAACTGGAATGTCTGCTATCATCCTAATGGCTTTGCCCCTGTAGGCACTTACTCCTGGCTCCCTGCAGAATTTTCTCTTTCATCTTGTCTTTGGACTGGTTCATTACAATGTGTTTTAGAGAAGTTCTGTTTGAGTTGGGATGACCTGGGGTTCGATATCCATCTGAAAGGGGTGTGTTGGGGTCTTTAGTAAAACTTGGGAAGTTGTAATTTATGGTGGTCTCTAGTAAGGCTTCCATCCTTCTAGATAATCTTCCTCCCCTTCAGAGATCCCTATTATTCATATGTTTGAATGCTTCCTGGAGTCTCATAGTTCTTTAAGCACCTACTCTGCTCTCTTTCTCTTCTTTCCTGACTCTTTAACTACCTGGGTTAAACTCAAATACTTTATCCTCTAGCTCTGAAGTTCTTTCTTCTCCATCATTTAACCTACATTTTATACTTTCTACTGCATCTTTACATTCTCTGATTGTCTCCTCCATTTCCTTAAGCTCCGCCATATCCTTTCTATAGTGTACGTATCTCTTGTCCAACTTTTGGTTTTGTATTTCCATTTTCTCGTCCATTCCTTCTATTGTCTTGATCATCCATATTTTAAATTCTCTTTCTGTCAAGTCCATTAATTCTTTTTTTTTTTTTTTTTTTTGTAGAGACAGAGTGTCACTCTATCACCCTCGGTAGAGTGCCGTGGATTCACAGTTCACAGCAACCTCTAGCTCTTGGGCTTAGGAGATTCTCTTGCCTCAGCCCCCAAGTAGCTAGGACTACAGGCGTCCGCCACAACGCCTGGCTAATTTTTGATGCAGTTCGCTGGGGTCGGGTTTGAACCCGCCACCCTCGGTATATGGGGCAGGCGCCCTACTCGCTGAGCCACAGGTGCTGCCCAACGCCTGGCCATTTTTTGGTTGCAGCTGTCATTGTTTGGCGGGCCCTGAGGGCTGGATTCGAACCGGCCAGCTCAGGTGTACGTGGCTGATGCCTTAGCCCGTTGAGCCACAGGCGCCGAGCCAAGTCCTTAATTCTTTATAGGTGGAGTCTTCTGCAGTGGCTGCCACATGGTCCCTTGTGGGAGTTCCTCTGTTTTGGTTTTTCATGTTGCCTGAATTTTTCTGTTGGTTCCTTGATCTCCCTTTTCCTTCTCACTGCCTCCTTTGTTTCAAACTGTGGGTTTTTTAGGAGACAAAGCACACCCAGCAATCTCTATGGTCCTTATTCCAAACTCAGTTGTCTTTTGTGATCGCCTGATTGTTTCCTGAGCATTCAGACCCTGCTGGGGTTGGGATTTTAAAGCTCACAAGAAATATTATTATTATTCGGGGGCAGGTCTCATAGTTCTGACTCCAGTTCCCATGGGGTGTGTAAGTGGGGTCCCTCAGACTGTCCTATGAGTGGAGTTCTGATTCCGGCAGATGGAATTAAGACAACTGTGCTTCAGGGCCCTGCTAAGACCTTCTCATGACCTTTCCACAACACAGGTGTTGAACATCTACTGCCAATAGTCCCTGGCCACCAAGACCTTCTCAGTATGGCTACCTCGCCAGCTACCAAACCTATGGCAAGTCCACTCCAAGCAGCATTCAGCTCTGGTTGCTGTATACTATTTGAGTCTGCATGCTCTTCAAAGCTTTCCACTCAATACAGAGCTTCCCCCCAAAATTAGAAACTCCAGAAAGGCTTCCTACTGTCCCAGAACTCTGTGGGTGGCCAGCCAATCCCAGCCAGTCGCAATCACTTGCCTGATTCAACAGATTTCCACTACTCCGGATCATATGCTGTATCCAGCTCTCTACCTCCTTGCTATGCTCCCTGAGCTATGACTCTGGGTAAGGTCCCCACCACTGCACTTTAACCAATATTCTGGACTACTCCTAGAGACTGTCTTGGTTGATGTCTAACCATTGCTCAACACTCTCAGCTGTGCTCCAGCATACAGGTGCTTCTCCTCCCACCAGGTGAAATGTTTGCTTCCTAGAGTAGTCACGTTTATTTCAACCCTGGTTATGCCGGTTATTTCATTTTTGTTGTTTAATTACATCATGTGGTTAAAGTGCTCCATGAACCAGTGAAATCTAGGTACAAAACTCCCAAGAGGAGTATTTTTATAACTGCATCATGAGAATCTGGGCCTGCAGTAGACGTTCGACACCTGTGTGTTAAGGCAGGTATGCTGGCATGCGCTTGAGTCTCAGTTACTCAGGAGGCTGAGGTAAGATGGCTGCATGAGCCTTGGAGGTCAAGGTCAGCCTGGGCAACACAGTCTCAAAAAAAAACTGTGTATCGAATAAAAGAATGATGAACTCCTGCTCATCGTTCCTCCTGCAGCGTCTATCACTTCACACCTCTTGCATCTCCAGATTCGTATTTAACATAGGAATGTATAATTATTTGTTTGCATATCACGCTCCCTCTCTATACTCAACTGCTGACAAGTCTAACTTATTACTTACTAGGTACTTGAGCATAGCTCAGATTCCGATAAAAACTCCATCAAAAATGGTTATTCATCTGCAGCTGAACTGAATTAAAAACGAGATACACAAATGAACTCAGGAACATCACACCATGTGGCAACAGCAGCAGATCACTGCGGACTTTTATGCAGTCAAATATTTATATTTAGAATTGATACCTTTAGATGTATTATTTTTTTATTGAGATAAAATTCACGTTACAAAGTTAACCATTTTAAACCATACAGCTCAGGTGCATTAGTACCTTCACAACATCGTGAACCATCACTTCAATTTTTTTTTTTTATTATTGCAGTTTTTGGCCAGGGCTGGGTTTGAACCCGTCACCTTTGGCATATGGGGCCAGTGCCATAGGCACCACCCCCATCACTTCTATTGAGTTTTAAACATTTTTATCACCCCCCCCAAAGGTAACTTAGGACGTATTAAGCAATCACTCCCCATCTCCCCTTCCCCAAACCCTGGCAATCACTAACCTGCTTTCTATCTCTATGACTTGACCTAATCTGCATATTTTGGCCTGTTGTATTTGGCTTCTTTTAATTAACATAATGTTATAAAGGTTCGTCCTTGTCATAGTACATGCCAGTACTTCATTTCTTTCTTATGGCTGAATAATATTTTATTGTACGGATATACCACATTTTGTTTATCCATTCATACAATGCATGGACATGAGTCATTTTCATCACTAAGCTAACTGTGCTGCTACAAACATTTATGTGTTAAGTATAGATGTTCCTCGATTAACAATGAGGTTACATCTCAATTAACCCATCATAATTTCATAGTATTGTAATTAAAAATGCATTTAATACACCCAAACTACTAAACATCATAGTCTAGCCTAGCCTATATTAAACGCGCTCAGAACACTTACATTAGCCTGAAGAGTTGGATAACATTATCTAACGTGTAGCCTATTTTATAATAAAGTATAAAGTATTTCATGTAATTTATTGAACACCATACCAAACATGTATTGCTTTTGCACCATCATCAAGTCAAAAAATTTCTAAGTTAAACTATTGTAAGTTAGGGACTTTCTATATTTGTCTGAACATCTGTTTTTACAATTCCTTTGAGTATGTAACTAGGAGTGTAACTGATGAGTCATTTAGAAAAATTTTATTATAAAATAACATTATTTAGCTTTTTAAAAAAGATTAATATAGAAGCAGTTATATCTTCATCTGCATTACAGTCTGATTTATGAACATTTTATGTAGTTGCACATTTTAATTTAGTGGAGTCATTCCCCAGCATTTTATTTTCAAAGCACATATATTTTATTTTGTCTTTCTCTTTTTTTTAGCAATAAGGTCTTCTATGTTGCCCTAGCTGGACTACAGAGACTATTCACAGTTGAGATCATCTCACTTTTCAAACTCTTAGGCTTAAGAACACCTCCCACCTCAGCCTCTCAAAGAGCTTCAGCTACTGGCACACGCTGGCTTCCCCGACCTGAAGCATATATACTTTAAAGTCCTCCTTTCATACCCATCATACCACCCAGAGACAGCCACCAAAAATAGTTCCAACTTCATCTGTTTTGCATTTTAAATAGAAATACATTTAGCTATCTCTGTACTTTAAATAAGCAAAAGAGGATCACATAGTGTATCTACATGTACCAGCCTGCAACCTGCTCTAAAGGACTGCAGAGCAACTGTTAGGTGGCACATTTGTACGAAGAACTGCAGGCATATTTTAACATTAGTACTTCAAGATCCGTGTCATCCTTATCAAAAGATGCACAATATCATCCCCATGACAAAGTAAAAAAAAATTATAAGTCAGAGCCTTATAAGTCAGGGACCATTTGTATTTGTCTGGATACCTATTTTTCAATTCTTTTGAGTCTATAACTAGTAGTGTGACTGTATTAATGGATCAAAATTATCTTAATCCTTTTAAAAGGCATTTAAACAATATCGAAGCTGTCTATTTCCTCAAACATGCTATATTAAAAACTCTGTATATCTATCTTTATACACTTATGCCAGTGTAAGAACTTCAGTTCCTGTGTATGTATCATTTTAAACTGGAAGATATTACCTAACTGCACTCTAGAATGTCTAAAGCATACATGTAACTTTTAGTCTGATTTTATTTTATTTTGCCCTCAGTAGAGTTCTGTGGCATCACGGTTCACAGCAACCTCAAAACGCTAACGATTCTCTTGCCTCAGCCTCCCAACTAGCTGGGACTACAAGCACCCACCACAATGCCTGGCTGCTTTTAGAGATGAGGTCTCGCTCTGGCTCAGGCTAGTCTTGAACCTGTGAGCTCAGGCAATCCACCCACCTCGACCTCCCAGAGTGTTAGAATTACAGGAATGAGCTACCACGCCCAGCCTTTTAGTTTAAGTCAAAGAAAACCTGATTTGTGTATACTCACAGAACATAGATTCCAGTAGCCTGCTACAAAGTTTAAAGAATTTCTAGATAAAAATTTATGTGTTAGAACATATTATAAGTAATTGTTTTTAAAACTATATCACTTTCCCTTTCTAAGAGCTGAGGAGGTGAGAGATATAAAAAGAGGTGGTCATCTGAAGGTGGGAAGGACGAGTGGTCCAGGAGATACCTGAGTGTCAGTGTCAAAGAGGCATCTGGATATATAGCAGTGAGGAACACAGAGGAAGGAAGAGCTACAGTTACATATCTGCAAGTGCCTAGGCACAGAAATGCATGTGATTTACCTAGGGAGAAAAGACTCTCTAAATGGAGTTAAGGCAGCAGTCTGAGACCAGTACCGTTGAAGATGATAAATCCCAAATCTCCTTTTAAACTTCACCTTATATTAAGTCTAACTCATCAATGTCATATGAAAGTTAATGAGATTCAGAGAGTAGGATGGTAAAGGATATCAGACAAGACCAGAGAACACTTACACTAGTAAGTGGATGTGGCGCAGTGTGTAAGGAATTGATTACCTTGGGAGGCACTGTCAAAGGATTTGATGAGGGTTTTTACAGTCGGAGTTGGCTCTGAAGAAGTTGAGGACCTTCTGCTCAGTCCCATTCCTTGCCTTAAGGCTGCCAAATCTCTCTCAACAGCATTCATATAATTGTAGACACGGCCTCGCTCCTCCTCTTGCCTGAAAACAATATTAAAATCAGAGCATTTTAACCTAGGTACTAAAAAGCATTAAAATTCTCATTTGCTTGGTAAATACCAGGAAATGATATTGAAATTTTTATATCAGGTTATCCTAAGCAAGTTAAGTAACCATCAAATTCCATTTCCATCTTAGTAAGTGTAAGGTGAGGACATGAGTAATCAATTAGCAGTAAAATGGGAGGCAGATGGCCAGAGACCCTGACTCAGCACTGGGAATCTCCAGATCCTGTGCTGGCAAGAAGGCTCAACCTTCTGAGGGTCTGGGGACTCGCCAGTACATGTGACAATTACACTGGCTCTGGCTAATATGTCATGTTTAGGCATGCAAAAACAAAGAAATGAAACCAAAGCCCATGCTCTTAAAACAAACAAACAAAAAAAAAAAACAAGAAATCTGCTATAATCTCCAAATAGAAAAAAGGCCTAGACTACACGATCATTTAACTGAACATCTTTCACTGGTCAGAAGGAAAGTATTGGCTCACTGAGTTACACAGATTTTCCAAATGCAAGACATTATAAAATATATGTTTTTTAGAGGGACATTTGTTAATATAAGTATTGCTAATGAGCTCATCAGAAAACTCTTTAAATACGAGAAGCTGCCAAGCTCACCAATGACAGACATTTTCCAAAATCCTAACGTTCACTTGAAAGCTGACATTTTATCATTGGCAACAAATTCTGTTAGTTGTTTTCCTTGAAGTGACAGGCTCTCTTAATCATTTTCAGGAAATATCTACCACATACCAAAGTCTAAACATCTATAGTTTGTAAGTAATTCTCAAACAAAAATGTCATTCCAGGAAAAAAAAAAAAGTACCTCAAACTAAAACAGTCATACACCACTTTCCTCATGACAAGCTCACACTTCGTTTTATGTAGCACAGTAGATACAGCGGAAGCGCTTTCTTCATTCTTCACATTTTGTCACAGGTAACGCTAAAAAGAGTTTGCTCAGAGGACTGAGAATTAGTAATTTACTGCTTCACCATCTTTAAGTGAGGTGCTTTTTTGTGATTCAAGTGTGTGGGGGTGAAGAACACAACGACTACAAGGGCAGTCAGGCGCCTGGGCCTCGATCCATCAGCTGTTGACACTCGCTTTCCAGTCTACACCATGGTAAGGGCACGTCCTGATGGGTCATTATGAACAATTTAATCTCACAGACACCCTGGAAGGGCCTCACAACAGGGATGTGCAGACCTCACTTTGAGAACCACTACTCCCCAAGATACTACCTCTGTCAAAGGTACTTCTTAAAATATGTCTCAAAGACTGATGTGCTTTTGAGATCCCAAGAAATTTATCCTTTAAGAGTAGAATTTCATCCAGTGAGGCGGGATAACTACAGAATGAAGTATTTCTGATATGCTATTCATTCAACAGTCTACAGGGGAAAAAAGCAATGTAATACAAATTTTATACCAGCAAAGAAACAACAGTCTGCTTCATCCCACATTTTGCTTAAGGAAGCCAGGGAAGTGCTTGGCAGTACTTTCTCTGGGCTGTACACTACAGCTAGGCAATAATAAAATAAGATAGCTTTTCAAAGATATTCTGTTAGCTTTTTGAATTTTTTTCTTATAGCTACTTAACTACTCAAAAGAACAGTAAAAATAATCAGATTCTCATTTAATAACCTCAAACACAAAAATTCCCCCACTCACAGGTGGAGTCTCATTGTGAAACTCATAGCACATCACAAATGTCATTTCATCTAATAATTTTTGTTTTAGTTTCCAATGATCTCTGTTAGGTGGGCTGAAAATACTACCATGGAGATTCATGTGGTTGTAAGATAAAACAAGTGAAAACTCTTCTAACGAGGGATGCAGGGAAACGCACCTGCATTCTCTACTTGAGACTGCAGAATACCAGCTCACCTGTACTGACCACCGTCCTGAGCACTGTGCAGACATTAACACCACACTGCCCTGTAAAGCAGGTAGAAATGTCTACACCTTCGAGATGAGAAAACTGAGGCTCAGGGAAGTTCAGGTACCAAGATCACACAGCTACTAAGAGGCAGAGCTGGACAGAAGCCCCGTCTGCCTGCCTCCAGAGTCCACATCTCCATCACAAGGCTACATCTGGAGGACAGTGACACAGCTACATTGTGGGATATGGGAAAGGAGAGAACGTACCCTCATGCCAGGACCATTCCAGCTTCCTCAGAGATGTGGATCCCTAACACTGTCACAACTCTGAAACATCCATACAGACTCTGCACTATTTTACATGTATCATAAAAAGAGGCCCAAGGCCAGGAGCAGTGGCTCACACCCTGTAATCCTACCATTCTGGGATGCAGAAGCAGGAGGATCCCTTGAGCTCAGGAGTTCCAGACCAGCTGTAGCAAGAGTGAGACACCATCTCCAGTAAAAAGAAAAAATAAGCAGGGAATTGTGGTGGGTGCCTGTAGTCCTAGCTACTTGAGAGGCTGAGGCAGAAGGACTGCTTGAACCCAGGGGTTTGAGGTTGTGAACTAGGCTGATGTCATGGCACTCTAGGCAGGGTGACAGAGTGAGACTGTTACACTAAACTCAAATTAAACTAAAACTAAACTAAAAGAAAGGCACAGAAAAATGGAGTAACATCCATCATGTCCAAACTTAGTAATGCTATAATACCATACCACAAAACTGGGACTCAAGTGTTTTCTATTAAAAAAGAAGCACACACTTGTTTCTCAGAACATACTTGCGTGACTTTATTTCCTCCAATTCTTTTGTGAGTTTCTCATTTTTTTCTTGAGCTTCATGCAGCCGGCGCTTCAGATCGCCAATCTCCTCCTGGGCTTCGGATTTAATGTCGTTTGCAATGACTACTGCAGTCTGGAGATCAGCTTGAAACTGCCGCCATTCTGCAGATTCTTCCTATATTAAAAAACTAACTTTTTATTTCCAAAAGAGAGCAATAAAAATTTATTTTAAAGCAATACAATTTACTTATGATGAGATTGCTATAATGCACTGTACTCCCAAATGATGATTAATTGTTCTTATCCCAGAGAACTGCTATTACCTATTTCTAATAGGCAATCCAGCTATTAATAGTAAACTTGTTCTTAATGAGGAAAAGGTTTTCTAGCCTAGTGAGGCAAAGGCACTCAATACCCGACAAATATTAATGACAATAATATTAAGCCTCCCTTCCTCATGCAAGTCCCAAAGTAAGCCTTACGAAAATAAATATGATCCAAAATTGACAAAACTTTACCAATGAAAATCTCAAGAAGGTATATTAATGGTATGTGAACCATACAGCCCAAAACTATAAATATCCTGACATCAAAGTCTAACAGGAAAAAAAAAATCAAAAGAAAAGGAAAAAGGAAGAGGAAGCCAGAAGAAAAACAACAAACTCAATATAGGCAGACAAAATGATACAAAGAGGGGTAAGGAACTGCATGGTCTGCTGCTCCCACAGCCGTGGAGGATGCGGGTGTGGCTGGTGGGAAGTCTCCCCAGGGCCTCACCTCCACCAGAGCCACAGCTGGGCCACACCTGAGCCCAATACTCCCTCACCCCAAAAGCAACTTTTTGACATTAAGAAGGCAGGCTGAGAAACTGCGGCATGACCCAATTATGAGATTAACTTTCTCCCCGCTCTTGGCATCCTGGCAACAGTGCTATTGGCAAGCTGATCAAATCCACAGAACAAAGAAAACAAAAAATCACATGAAAGTAACTGAGGTGGGGACACTATATAATCAAGTTAATAAACATTCATTTCAAATTTTAACATTTGTTTCCTAAATCCATCTTCCTAAAATTAATACCTATAAATTACTATAGGTTGAGTATTGTTTATCTGAAATCCTTGAGACCAGAAGTGTTTTGGATTTTGGATTTTTCTAGATTTTGGAATATGTGGATTGTATTTACCAGTTGAGCATCCCAAATCCAAAAACCCATGAGTATTTCTTTTGAACGTAATGCCAGTACTCAAAAACTTTCAGATCTTGGAGCATTTCAGACTTCAGATTAGGGATACTGAATGTGTAGTAGCTTCTACCCCAAATCTAGCACTAGCCCCAGTTTGAAATGATGGCATCTGTTCTTCTCTGCCTGAGGCCCAATGGGCCAATATTATCATTGTGTCTATAGCTGAAGATGGATGATAATACGGTCCGTGACTACATCTCCAACTTCATCAGAAAACTGTATTCCAACAAGATAATACAAGAAGGTTTATATCCTACCCGAAGTCTCCTGTGGAGTGTCTTGATTTCTCTTTCCATGTCATGTTTTTGATCCTGGAGTTTTTTAACTGCATCTGAAAAGACCACAAAGTTTAAACATTTATTCTAATAGTTGTATTCCAAAGAAATAAGATAAAGAAGAGGTACTTAAATATGGAAGTTAGAAAAAGCTATCATGCCCAAAGAATTTTTTTAAAATTTTAATAGAAAAAAAAATTTTTAATAGAAAACTTGAAAAGAAAAAAAGGAATATTCAAGTATTAGTCAATATTACATTAAAAAAAAATCAAGTTAAAAATCACAATTGCTGGATCACTTCCTTCCTTAGTGTCTGAATTCTGAAACAAAGCTAAGTACATCAATTGTTAAAGACACACAAAATGTTGGCATACAACCAATGAAAACAACATTGACTGCTATCAAAATGTGAACTTTTAATCACAAGGGTTACTAATCTAAAGTATTTATGCAAGCATGACTTCCTTTACACACTGGAATACCAGAAAAGTTATTAGTAAAATTATACAAATAACACTCAGGGAAGCTGCTACTTAAATTAATTCTACAGAATTAATAGATAATTCTATTAATCCTTTTACAAAATAAAGTATATTTATAAAGTAAATCAATAACTCCTCAAATTATTCTTGTATGATATGAATTTTCTTAGAATAATTTCATTCTTATTGGTGGTGAAAACACCACCAATAAGATACACGGTACCATTCTAGACAGACTGGGGACACAAAGATGAAGGCCCAGCACAGGCGAGTTCTCTAGAACCAGAAATATAAAGGAAAGTCACATTCTCCTTGGAAGTTCTGCTCTAAAATCCACGTACAAGGCAGAAATGCCTCAGAAGGGTGCTGTGCTGGTAGGTGCCGTTCACTAAGCTCTCACGGATGGGTACTTTGAGAGTTCAGGAACCAGGCGCCTTTTGGTTAAACACCAGAAGAGGTCCTGGTGACCGCTGGTGACAAATCCTTCACTCTGATTTTACCGACAGCCCCTGCCCCAGTAGATCCCTGCCCGTTCCTAGGGTTCCAATTCTGCCTCCTGCAGCCCTGTAATGTGCTGCTGCCAGTGCTATCACGTCTCCTTACACACCCCTCTCCACCACTAGACTGCAACACTTCAGAGGCAGAGGCTACATGGTGACTTCACAGCCCAGTACCTGGCACATGCTCGGCCTTTAAAGTGTAATAAATGTATAAACATGCAAGCTAATGGCAGCAGTAAAAAAAAAAAATAAAAAATACTGAAATCCTTACCTAGGGGGGGTTTTATTAGTATTCTATTGATGAATTTATTTCTTGTCAGGGACATCTGACCAGATAAAATTCTTTCCCGTTCTGTATACTTAGCAGTAGGGACTCAGGCATAGTGAATACCTGCATACAATGACACATGTAATAAAAAAAAAACTTCCCCCAGATAACAAATTATTAGCTTTTTATCAAGATCCTAAGTAAGTGACTGGTGCAGTGGCTTATCCCTATAATACCAGTGCTTTGGGAGGCTGAGCTATGAGGATCACTCAAGGCCAGGAGTTCAGGACCAGCCTAGACAAGCACCCTATCTCTTAAAAAGGAAGGAAGGAAGGGAAAGAAGGGATGGAAGGAAAAGAAGGAGCGAGAGGAAGGAAGAAAGGAACAGAAAAAATTAGCAAAGTGTGATGGCGTATGCCTACAGTTCCTGTTACTCAGGAGGCTGAAGTAGGAAGATCAATTGAGTTTGAGGTTATAGTGAACTATGATAGGGGCCACTGCAATTCAGCCGGGGTCCTGTGTCTATTAAAAGAACAAACTAGGCTTTGTGCCTATGGCTCAAGCAGCTAAGGCGCCAGCCACATACATCTGAGCTGGCAGATGTGAATCCAGCCTGGGCCTACCAAACAACAGTGATGGCTGCAACCAAAAAATGGCCAGGCATTGTGGCGGGCACCTGTAGTCCCAGCTACTTGGGAGGCGGAGGCAGGAGACTCACTTAAGCCCAAGAATTGGAGGTTGCTGTGAACTGTGATGCCACAGCACTCTATCCAGGGCTACAGCTTGAGGCTCTGTCTCAAAAAAAAAAAAAAAAAATGGGCGGTATCTGTGGCTCATTGAGTAGGGCGCCGGCTTCATATACCGAAGGTGGCAGGTTCAAACCAAGCCTCGGCCAAACTGCAAAACAGAAAAATAGTCAGGCGTTGTGGCTGGCGCTAGTAGCTAGTCCCAGCTACTAGGAGGCTAAGGCAAGAGAATTGCCTAAGCCCAAGAGTTAAAGGTTGCTGTGAGCTGTGTGATGCCATAGTACTCTACCCAGGGCAATAAAGTGAGACTCTGTCGCTACAAAAAAAAAAAAAAAAAGAACAAACTAACAGACTGGGCTTATGTCCATAATCCTAGCACTCGGGGAGGCCAAGATAGAAGTACCACTTGAGCTCAGGAGTTTGAGATCAGCCTGAGCAAGAGCAAGACCCTGTTGCTACTAAAAATAGAAAAATTAGCCAGGTAAGCATCTGTAGTCCTAGCTACTGCTACTCAAAAGGCTGAAACAGGAGGATCACTTGAGCCTAAGAATTTGAAGTTGCTATGAGCTATGATGACATCACTGTACTCTACACTGTGTCTACCCAGGACAACAAAGGAAGATGAGAGCTCAAAACAAAACAAAAAAACAAAGACCCTACACTATAAATATGTTGTTTTAGATGGTCATCACCTTCCTCATCACAGTTCTATTAGGAACCTGCTCTTCTGAAATCTTTATGACATTTCACTTAATGCAGGTAAAATTTGTGTTCTGGTATTTTTAAATGGCATGAATTCACTTCAAGAACAACACAAAGCCTAAAGTATTTACAATTTTATGTACAGTAATAATTACTACAAATATATAATGTTACATTTTTCAAAGCTATACAAAAAATAAATGAGATAAAATGTGGAGGGGAGGGGAGAAAATGCCAATTTTGGTAGCCAGGTGCTTCTCACATTGCTCCCAAATTATTTAACAAAGTCAGGCCCTATGAAATGAAGTAGGTCCAAGTATTTACTCATTAATTCAATAAATGTCATAGAAGTACCAACTTGGTTCCAGGCTTTTTTCCAAGTGCTAAAAATACAAAGGAAAAGAAAAAGATGTCATTCTCACCCTCTCACAGACAGAAAGGCTAGCAAAACAGGTTGACTTCAAGTTTTCACTCTCTCACAGACAGAAGGGCTAAGCAGGCTGACTCCAGACACAAAGGATTAGACTTCAGAAAGCTTACACTTATACTCTTATATATATGTATATCTCTTGTAATTACATATGTAAGTTTAAGAAGTATTCAGAAGACTTATACTCTTATACTTACATATACTTATATCTCTTATATTTACATATGAGCTACTTCAGACCATATACAACCTGTCAAATAAGCCATCCAATCTGGTCAAGGGCAAAGTGAACACCAAGCTAAGTGGGTGAGTCCACTACTATGATCCTCATCTCAGGAAGCAAGGGTAGCTCTGGAACCAGGAAGGGAACACGGGTTCTCAGGACCCCACACATGGTCAGATTCAAGCTTTCAGTGACATCACCAGACACAGATAAGAGGTAAGGACAGATGCTGAAATATTTCTAGTGCTGAGAACACTAAAGGTTATGCCATTCATTTACATTAGATCCACTTTATGCAAGAAATATTTTATAATTAAAACAGGCAAGCAAACAAAATGTTATAGGAGTATAATTTCTCTTGAAATTTTCTAAATATTTTTCTCTTTTTTGTCTAGTCACTTATGTTTAAGAATAATTCACACAGGATTGGCACCTGGCGCTCAGCAGCTAGGGCGCCAACCACATACACCGGAGTTGGCCAGTTCAAACCCAGCCTGGGGCCTGCCAAACAACAATGACAACTACAACCAATAAATAGCTGGGTGTCGGGGCGGGTGCCTGTAGTCCCAGCTACTTGGGAGGCTGAGGCAAGAGAATCACTTGAGCCCAAGAGTCTGAGGTTGCTGAGAGCTGTGATGCCATGGCACTCTACCAAGGGTGACATAGTGAGACTCTGTCTCTTAAAAAAAAAAAAGGAATAATTCACACAGACACAACAGCAAATCTTACTACAGCTCACTTATAACATCTGGTATCTTGATTCTCAGGTGACATTTAAGCTATATGGCTTAAACTGATTGTGAAATCCCAAATTGCATTCATTTCTTTAGTGCTCCTTTTCTCTTTGCCGACCTCTTTACACATAGCCACAGAATTCACACAATCGCTGTTCTGCAGACAGCACTTTAGCACTTGTCTGGCCCTGGCACTACATATTAATTAGTCACGTCTTACTACTATTCCTTTTAAATAAAAAAGAAGCTGGCAGCCAATAGGATATATAGACAGAATAAAATGCGCTAAACTTATCTCTGGGGTATGTGACTTAAAACCTTACAATCATGCTTATGTTTCCACTCTAAAACAAAAATGATAAAAAAAAAAAAAAATGACAACAGGTTTTTTGCTCTCCAGAAACAAGGAGCTTGTCCCTAATTTCTTGTTGTAAAGACTACTTAGGAAAGCTGCCATCTAGCACAAGTGGCTGTCGCCCCAAGAGCCAGCATCAAGCCTAGAGCCTCTATGAGCTGCCTCCTTCCTCTTCAGTTTTCCTCACGTGGGGGACACTGCCACCTACTGTCCTCAACTCGAAAGCAACATTCAACTCTAGGGCTAACAGAAAAGCTATGATCTCCTTTTTAAAACAAACAAACAAACAATAACTCTATTTTTACAGTGTTCTTTTTATTCTAGAAATCAGATAAATCACTATTTTTAATGACATTAGACCAATTTTGTTCTGAACAATCCCAGGCACTACCCTACCCATTTTAACAATGGAGTTTATAATTATTATCACTACCAAGGGCCTAATGTCCCTGACAAGTCAAGAATAGTCCATTTTGGCTCTCAATACATGCCCAACAATCACGCAGATACTACCAGGCAGCTACCATGGACACAGGACCAACCAACCTCTGACTCTTGAGCACATAGAATAATTAAACTCTATAATTGACCTATTCTGCCCTCCAAATCCCTAGAAAACTCTAGAGTACTGGCAATAGCCCTTAGGCAGTCTCACATCTGAGCAATTCCTCCAACAGAACTCTAAGTGCAATTTTTAGAGAAAAAAAGGAGTACCCAATCTTAAAAACCACACCATAGGGGCAGGGCAAGGAGTGGGCAGTGTGTTCAGGCTTTGTCCTCAACCCAGAATTCTTAACAAGAAAGAGGACACAAGTGAGTTTCAGATTTACTGCTTATTATTTTTATTTTCCTTTATTTCTTAATTTTTGTGTTACCTATTTTTGCTCCCCCCCCAAAAAAAATAAATATAACTTTTTCCCCTTGATTCCAAAAGTAATGCATGCTCACAGTAAGAAATATAGAATAGGGGCGGGGCCTGTGGCTGGGTGAGTAGGGCGCTGGTCCCATATACCGAGGATGCCCGGTTTGAACCTGGCCCCAAACTGCAAAAAAATAGCCGGGCTTTGTGGCAGGTGCCTGTAGTCTCAGCTACTTGGGAGGCTGAGGCAAGAGAATCACCTAAGCCTAAGAGATGGATATTGCTGTCAACCGTGATACCATGGCACTCTACCAAGGGCGAGAAAGTGAGACTCTGTCTCAAAAAAAAAAAAAAAAAAAGAAGAAAGAAAAAAAGAAATATAGAACAGAGCTGGGTATGGTGGTTCATGCCTGATAACCCTAGCTACTCATAAGGCTGAAATCAGAGTTCAAGTCACAGGTAACACAGACTTGTTAAAAAGACTCCATTTCAAAGAAGTATGAAAAACAGAAAAAAGTAACAAAGATAAGATTATCTATTATTTGCATTTGGCATATATCCTCCCAGACTTCATACATGTGTATGTATAATTTGTTAAAAGAAAAAACTGCATTATACTATTTATACTGCTTCATAAGCTTTTCCACTTAGCAGCAGATAACGGACACTTCTGTCAATAAATATAGGTCTACAGAACCATTTTGATAGCCATATAATAATCCATCAATTGGATACCTCATGATTTGTTTATTGATTAGTAGAAAAGACTGTCATTAATACAGTGAGTATCTTTATACAACTGTCTCGATTTTACTCGAAGATGCATTTCTAGAAGTGGAAAAAGTGATGAAGGCCCCTTTTTTTTTTTTTGAGACAGAGTCTCACACTGTTACCCTCATGGTAGAGTGCCCTGGCATCATAGCTCACAGCATCCTCAAACTCTTCGGCTTAAACGATTCTCTTGCCTCAGCCTCCCAAGTAGCTGGGTCTACAGGCGCCCGCCACAATGCCCGGCTAAGAAAGGCCTTTTTTTAAAACTCTGTTCCCCTGGCTAGTGTGCAGTAGCATGATCACAGCTCACTGCAGCCCTCGTCTCATAGACTCAAGTGATCCTCCTGCCTCAGCCTCGCAAGTAAGTAGGACTATAGGTGGTAACAAGCAATCCTGCAGCAGGCATCCCCATCTGCGCATATATCTACAAACTTTTAACCATGTTTCTTAAGGGTACAGATTTCTGGAAGTAGATTGCTAAGCAGTACTATAGATTTGCTTTTAAAATTTTGATCAATACTATAAAAAGGCTGTTAGTAATCCATACTCCTTCCAAACAGTATACAAAAGACCCTTTCCTCCTCCCCTTCCATGTTATCAATCTTTTTAATTTTTGTACATCTGCTAAGTAAAAACTGTCATCTTGTTTTACTCTGTATTTCTTTGCTTTTTAGGAAGTCAAACCTGGGGTCTTTTGTTGACTTGTCTATTCATGCATTTTATTTAGCTAATAGACTGTCCTCGTCTTACTGATGTGCAGAACCTCCTGATGTATGTGTTAAATGTTGCAAATATTTTACTTGGTGTCACTTATTTATGATAGTTTGGGTGGATTTTAAATTTCAATTACACCAAGTTGAATCTGAGCCTTTTTTCTATATGGCTTCTGGGTAATCTGTAATGTCTGGAAAAGGTTTTCTCGCCACAGAATTACACAACTACCCTCCTCAGTCTCCTTCTGCTCCTCCCCTGGTCTCAAGTCAGCCCTGTGCTCCAAAGAAGGCACACAGCCCTGTCTTGGGGTCAGGCTCTGCCCCATCTCAGGAAAGGATTTAAATGCCACTCCAAGCATGCACAGGGCATTACTACACAAACAGCAAGTGACTAAGGTGGGGGTGACCGAGGTGGGGCTGCATCACCTGGGACTTGACTGAGGCTACGGCTCTTGGCATTCCTCAGCTTGGTTTGCTGGATTGGTGGGGAAGCCACGGACTATTTCTTTTGGCTCACTTGATCTGCTTTATTCTTCTGTTTCTCTTTAAAACTCTTTTATTAAGGCATTTTAAAAATGTCTCATAAGTCCTTTTTGGTCTTTCTTATTTTTAAAGGACAAGGATAGTTAACATTAGAGCTTGTACATGTTACTCAACAACTGTGGAGTGTCACCGTTCTATCCAAGGGCCTCTCCTCTCCACGCAGAGACCAGCTAAAGGCTCTGCTGATGACTCAGGCCTGCAGGGGGCTCCCCTCTGGATGTGCAAGAGGGGAACAGGTGGCTCCGGCCAAGGCAACCAGGCAGCAGATCTGCTTCCCTGCTGGGCCAGACTGTCTTTCCCTTTCTGTGCTGTGCTTCCCAAGACCACACAGCAATCTGTAGTGACTTGCTGGGAGCTTGGGCTGCCATATTCTTGCCCCTTATTTAGAGAGGCCTGAATGCAACAGCAGGCTGGAGGCAAACACCACAGCCAGCACCCTGGAGGAGAGGCGAGGTACCGGCTTCACAGTGTTCTAGCACCGCGGCCTGCTCCTGCTGCTCTTCCCAACCCCTACTATCCCTCCTGTCTCAACCAAAGTTTTGTTGGGAACATCACCGTCCAGATTTTCAGGGTGCTGAACTGCAGGCTTTTCTATGCTATTTGGGACTGCACACCCAATTCCAGAAATTACTCAAAGTTGTTCATGTACTCATGGGATCCTTCCCATTTTCTATCCCACCTTTAGATTCACTGAAGTCTTTATACTTCTTCAGCCATGTCAATACGACTTTAGGAAGGAAAAGAAGCACAAGTGTGACCTCAGGCCATCCTCTTGATCTGGACCTCCCGAGTGAGTTGTCTCAGCTCTCTCTGGCGTAAATGCTACATCCAAGAACTAACAGTGGGCACTGATGTGATTTGGGAGCCTTCTGGAACTCCAATTACGGGTGTTACAGTAAACTGTTAGGTATTACCCTTCTGGTCACTAATGCTACTATCATTTTTATCAATCCTTTTTCTTATTATTCCTCAAATGGGATGATGTCTACCAATGTATCTTCAGGTTCACTGGCTTGTCTATATCTCTAACTTGCTGTTTAAATGATTCAGTAAATTTTTTACCATGGATATTACAATTCCTACTTGGTTCTTTTTTATATTTTTTTTTTTTTTTTTTTTTGAGACAGAGCCTCAAGCTGTCATCCTGGATAGAGTGCTATGGCATCACAGCTCACAGCAACCTCCAATTCCTGGGCTTAAGCGAGTCTCTTGCCTCTGCCTCTCAAGTAGCTGGGACCACAGGCGCCCACCACAACGCCCGGCCATTTTTTGGTTGCAGCCATCATTGTTGTTTGGCAGGCCCGGGGGCTGGATTCGAACCCGCCAGCTCAGGTGTACGTGGCTGGCGCCTTAGCCCGTTGAGCCACAGGCGCTGAGCCTATACTTTTTTTTTTTTGAGACAGAATCTCACTATGTCACCCTCGGCAGAGTGCCGTGGCGTCACAGCTCACATCAACCTCAAACTCTTGAGCTCAAGCGATTCTCTTGCCTCAGCCTCCCAAGTAGCTGGGACTATAGGCACCCGCCACAATGCCCGGCTATTTTTGTTGTTGTTGTTACAGTTGTCATTATTGTTTAGCAGGCCTGGGCCAGGTTCGAACCTGCCACCCTCGGTGCATGTGGCTGCGCAGTAACGACTGTGCTATAGGTGCCAAGCCTTTATAGCTTTTTATTTATTTATTTATTTATTGGTTGCAGCCGTCATTGTTGTTTGGCGGGCCCAGGCTGGATTCGAACC
The DNA here is from genome assembly GCA_963573935.1 of Arctocebus calabarensis. Lineage (NCBI taxonomy): Eukaryota > Metazoa > Chordata > Mammalia > Primates > Lorisidae > Arctocebus > Arctocebus calabarensis. Next base: position 4,849 of record CAUYON010053386.1, on the reverse strand, counting down.
CGCCAGCTCAGGTGTACGTGGCTGGCACCTTAGCCCGTTGCGCCACAGGCGCCAAGCCTATAGCTTTTTTTTTTAAAGACAGAGTCTTACCCTGTTCCCTGGCTAGCTCATAGCAACCTCAAACTCTTGGGTTCAAGCAATCATCTTGCCTCAGCCTCCTGAGTAACTGGGATTACAGGCACTTGCCTCAATGCCTGGCTAGTTTTTTTCTATTTTTAGCAGAGACAGGATTTCACTCTTTCTCAAGCTAGTCTCTAACTCCTAAACTCAAGCTATCCACCTCCCTTGACCTGCCAGAGTGCTAGGATTACAAGCGTGAGCCACTGCACCTGCAACTGTAAACTTCTTTACAGTTTTAATTTCTCTGCTGATCTGCCATTTGTTCATTCATTGCCAGTGTATCTCCCTGCACAGCTGTATCTCCCTGAGTAGAGTTATAACAGATGCTTTAAAATCCAGGCCATAGATTCCAAAGTTTGGCTGGATCACCTTGGAGTAAATGAACACAGGATTTCTTTCTGGGATAATGAGAAAGTTCTAAAACTGATTTGTGGTAATGATTATTAAAACATTCCACAGGAGAGAATCTCAATTTCTCAGTTAACAATATTCCCTGACAACAGTACCTTATACCAAGTACTGACTATCTATCCCAAACTGCTAGAATTCTCAAGGAGAAAAAATTAACTCCCATCAGTCTACAGAGATGTAACCTCGGGATGTAATATGCAAAATATGTTCAGAATCTAGACCCTACAACAACTCTGAAAGACATTTTAAGGACAGGTAGAAAAATCCTAATATAGGCTTATCAGATGACAGTAGAGAATTACAACTAATTTTAATACATATAATAATAGTATTGTGGCTAAGAGGAGAATTTTTTTAGGAGCTACATGTTGAAATATTTAAGAGTTAAACATCATGAGTCAACAACTTCCTGTCACTAGTTCAGTTAATACACACATACCCACAAGGAAGGAGCACACTGCAAGGCGTTAATAATTGTCAAACAGACGGGGATGCTAACTGTGCCTCTCTCTCAACACACTGTGTATCTGAACTTTTCAATTCAAAGAACTGAGGAGAGGCTCCGCACCTGAGGCTCAGTGGGTAAGGCACCGGCCACATACACCAGACCTGGCAGGTTTGAACCCAGCCGGGGCCTGCTCAACAACAATGACAACTACAACAACAACAACAAAATAGCCGGGCGCTGTGGCAGGCACCTGTAGTCCCAGCTACTAGGGAGGCTGAGGCAGGAGAATCACCTGAGCCCAGGAGTTTGAGGTTGTGGGTTGCTATGAGCTGCGATGCTATGGTACTCTACCCAGGGCGACATAGTGAGACTCTGACTCCCAAAAAAAAAGAAGAAGAAGAAGAAGAAGAACTGAGGAGAGAAGCTACATGGTTAATTTTCTATCATTTTCTAATTAAAATCCACATAATGTTACTATAATGATTCATCAAATTTTATTCCAACAATCCTGATCATCTAAGATTTTTCTAGCTTTTGCCTCAATTACCACAAGGTGTCCTTCTTTCCACATTCAAAACAAAAGTTTCTAAGAAAAAAGGGTATTACCTGTAATACCCATACAGGAAAGTATACTGAACTTCCAAGTTAATCTGAAAACTTTAAAACCTCTTAGATTTAGGAAACAGAATTAGACACCCCTGCTTAAGTAAAAACATAAACTAAATACAAATGTTCAAACTAAAAGATTTCTTTTTTAACTTTAGATGAGCAAATTCATCTCTGTGACAAATTATCATCTTGTTTGAAAGACACAGCCCCATAGTTTGTATGCTTTAGTATACAAAGGCCTCAGAATGGTCAAGAAAACCTCAGATTCAATCTATAGATGCCGAGTCAGCCAGAGCTCAGAAATGCTGCAAGCCCTCAAGGGCTGGCGGGGTGGCTCACACCTGTAACTCTAGCACTCTGGGAGACTGAGGCGGGTAGACTGCTTGAGCTCACAAGTTCAAGACCAACCTGAGCTAGAGTGAGACTGTCTCTCTAAAAACGACCAGGTGTTGCAGCAAGTGCCTGTAGTCTCAGCTACTTGGAGAAGAGAATCATTTACGCCCAAGAGGATGAGGTTCCTGTGAGCTAAGATACCACAACACTCCATCAAGGGTGACAAAGTGAGACTGTGTCTCAAAAAAACACTAAACAAAACATTGAGGGACTCTGGTAAATAACTCAAGGACCCCTGGCAATGGTCCAAACCTCCCTGCCAGTACATGATACCTGGCTCAGTGCTGTGTTCATCTGCCTGTCAGAATGACTCACTAATAAACTGGTAGTGACCGAAGGAACAGGAGCAGAAACCAAACGCTTTAGAATTTGTGTCCACTGCATCAAAAAAGGTTTTACCTCCTTTTTTCCCATCCATCCCACCTAGGCCATACAAAAGGGTGTTACAACTTAAAATGTGTTAACATTTATGTTATCTAGAAGAAGAATATTTTTTTTTGTAGCTACATTAAAAAGTAAGAATTTTAATGTATTATTTGAAAATAATTTCAAAACTTTCAAAAAGATACAAAAATAGTACAAGAATCATACATATACCCTTTATCTGGATTTGACTATTGTTAACATTTTACCCATTTGTTTTATTAACTGCTGTCTCTCTATCTCTAATTTTTTTCCAAAATCAGTTGAGCACACATGTCATGGCCCTTTGCCCCTAAATATTCAGTGTGTGACACTGAAGAACAGGGATATCCTCTTACATAAACACAATAATCAACTTCACAAATTTATACACTGATATGATACCTTTATCTACCAAACATATTCAAATTTTGTGATAATGTTCTTTATAGTATTTTCTCTATGAAGTGCTGGACCTGTTAGGGTGTAAGTATTACATTAATTGTCATGTCTCCTTAGTTTCCTTTAATTTGGAGCATTTCGATAGCTTTTGTCTTTTGTGACACTGGCATTTGTGAGAATGACAGCATGCCCCACACTTCAGTAAAACAGCCCTCATTTTTTGGATTAATTGATGTTATGCCTCAGTTAAAATATGGCTAAGCTGATGCCGTGTCCGACATCCATGTGCCTTTGTCCCTCATATGATCACCAGGTCAGCGTTGCCCAATCTGTTCACTGTATAATTATGTTTATTTTTCTTCTTCACTTGCAACAAATAAACAATCTATAGGAAGACATTTTAAGGTCATACAAACATCCTATTCCTCACTATAATTTCTTTTTTAAAAAACAGCAAAGGACCAGTGCAGATCTCATCACAATTTCTTTTTTTTTTTTTTGGAGACAGAGTCTCACTATGTTGCCCTCAGTAGAGTGGCATAGCATCACAGCTCACAGCAACCTCAAATACTAGGGCTTAAGCTATTCTCTCACCTCAGCCTCCAAAGTAGCTGGGACTATAGGTACCCGCCACAATGCCCGGCTATTTTTTGTTGCTGTTGTTGTCGCAGTTGTCATTCTTTTTAGCTGGACCGAACTGGGTTCAAACTGGCCAGCCTGGGTGTATGTGGCCAACGCCCTACCCACTGAGCTACAGGTGTCACCCCTCATCACAATTTCTATACAGAAATGCTTTTATTATTTTCCACAACTTTTTTGTAAGTCTAAAATAATCAGAAAATAAATTTTTGTTTTTAAAGTTCAACATAAAAAGAAACTTAAAACCTGAGTTTCAATTCCAACATATTATAAAAATTTTCAGGCTCGGCGCCTGTGGCTCAACAGGCTAAAGCACCAGTCATATACACTTGAGCTAGCAGGTTCTAATCCAGCCCAGGCCGCCAAACAACAATGACGGCTGCAACCAAAAAATGGCCGGGCGTTGTGGTGGGCGCCTGTAGTCCCAGCTACTTAGGAGGCGGAAGCAAGAGACTCACTTGAGCCCAGGAATTGGAGGTTGCTGTGAGCTGTGATGCCACAGCACTCTATCCAGTGTGACAGCTTGAGGCTCTGTCTCAAAAAAAAAAAAAACCTTAAGGCTAGGTGCAGTGGCTCAAACCTGTAATCCTAGCACTCTGGGAGGCTGAGGTAGGTGGATCTTTTGAGCTCAGGAGTTTGAGACTGGTCTGAGCAAAGAACAAGACCTCATCTCTACTAAAAATAGAAAAACTAGCTGGCCTTGTGGCAGGCACTTGTAATCACAGCTGCTCTGGGGCCTGAGACTCAAGGGGGATTGCTTGAGCCCAAGAGTTTGAGGTTGCTGTGAGCTATGACATTACATCACTCTACCTAAGGGGACAGAGTGAGACACTGTCTCAAATATACAAACAAACAAAAAAATCTTCATAGTAAGAAGGAAGGAAACTCAAGACAAATAAAAAAACCTGTGGCTTAGGCTTAAAATTATTCAGGATCAATATTTTTTGGTCTCATTTACAATCACTGTGAGTAAATAACAAATGTCATTTAATAAGATCACCATTAGCTTTTCACTTAAATTATTTTCCTTAGGTAGGCACAATTTTAAAGTAATTGCTTCTACTTAACAATCCTTCTTTAGGACCAAACACAGCAGTCCAAACAAGATGATCAACTAATGTGTGAGTTATACTTTTACCATATGCTAATTCCTGCAAGCTAGCTGCGCTACCACCGCCTTTGGACTATTGAATTAGTAATTTTTGTTTATTACTAAATGGAAACTATTCCCACATGTTTAAAAGAGTAGGACAAAAATGAATGAAAAGTCTTCTCATTACTTACTCTCTAAATCAGAAATAATGAGGTTGTCGTGAAGTTTCACGGCTCGATGTTGTTCTACTTCATCTTCAAGTTCAAAGATGGTTTCTTTCATGTCGCTCCTTTCTGTCTCTTTCTCTTCCAGCTCTGATCTTACTTTCTCTA
>CAUYON010053385.1:0-44008 GCA_963573935.1 Arctocebus calabarensis | reverse complement strand
TCCACAGGGCTTATTGGGGTTTCATTATGTACACATGATGCATTCAATCACTGTCCACATGGATAAGCTACATCTTCAGCCTTTCTTCTCTCTCTGGATCCCTATCCTCAATCTACCTAGAGGCCCACTGTGAGTCACCTCGTTAACATAACAAGACGCTTCTATCATGCAAAAATTTCCCAGAGCTGTTTAAGCTTGGTGTCAGGACAAAACACAGATTTTCTTTAATGAGTAATTATGAAAAATTCTAATACTATATTGGTCAGTGTCCCTGTAAACCAGAACACTTGATGGATAACATATATGAGACAAAAGAGATGAGATGAAGTAATAATGCTTCATTCCTGAATTTGAATTGGAAGTATCAGTATAGACCCATTATGTACTTTATTCTTTAAAATAGGTGACATAGATGAATATCTCTATCATATAGATTAGATACAATACAGTTTAAATGAAAGAAATGTTTTGTGACTACCCTGGGCAAAATAGCAAGACCCCATCACTATAAAAAAAAAAACATTAAAAAATCGGGCAGTGCCTGTGGGTCAGTGAGTAGGGCGCCAGTCCGATATACCGAGGGTGGTGGGTTCAAACTTAGCCCGGCAAAACTGCAACAAAAAAATAGCCGGCCTGGGTTCAAACCCACCAGCCTCAGTGTATGTGGCTGGTGCCATACCACTGTGCTACGGGCTTCGAACCCAAGATATGATTTAAATAGAGTATATTAATCACTAGCATGGCTTTTATACAAGCCCATTAGACTTTTCTTTTGACATTCACTTTTTAATATGTCATTATGTTACAGATTAATCTCACACAGTTAAATGGATTTTTTTTTTTAATGAGACAGAGTCTCAGTTTGTCATGCTCAGTAGAGCTATAGTGTCATAGCTCAGAGCAACATCAAACTCCTGGGCTCAAGTGATTCTCTTGCCTCAGCCTCCCTAGTAGCTGGCACTGCAGGTGCCTGACACAACCTCCGGCTATTTTTGTTTGTTTGTTTTTGTTTTGTTTAGCAGGCCTGGGTCAGGTTCAAACCCACTGGCCTTGGAGCATGTGGCTGGCACCCTAACCACCGAGATACGGATACTCAACCAAGTTAAATGGATTTTAAAATAAGAGAATTCCTTTGCATTTGCAGTGAGGTCCAAAAATATCTGTTGAAAATATAGTTTTGCTTTCCAAATATCTGATGCAAATTTGTGTGGGAATTTAGATCTCATTTCTTGTTTCAACTTTTGGCAATACAGAAAATGTATTAAAGAGAATGCGCCAGCCGTGTCCATGGAGAGAGGTTGAGGTTGCTGAGTTCCAGCCCAGGGCACCGGGGTGGCAGAGATGTTGGCTTCCTTAGTCCGGGCCACTGTCCAGGCTGTGAGCAAGCAGAAGCTGCAGCCTACCCGGGGCGCCCTCACCCTGACAACTTCAGCAGTGAACAAGATAAAACAGCTTCTTAAACATAAGCCTGAACATGTAGGTGTGAAACTCGGTGTCTGAACCAGAGGGTGTAATGGCCTTTCTTACACTCTAGAATATACAAGATTCTGAAGAAGTTGTTCCAGACAGAGTGAGAGTATTCATTGGAAAGAAAATACAACTAACACTTCTAGGAACAGAAATGGACTATGTGGAAGACAAGTTATCCTGTGAGTTTGTGTTTAATAACCCGAACATCAAAGGAGCTTGTGGCTGTGGGGAAAGCTTTAGTATCTGAAACCTCAAGACTCCTTTGGCTATGAGCTCCAGCAACACTCATGGATGCCTTGGGGCTTACCCAAGAAATCATGTGACTGTCACCTGCTTAATGCATGGCTGCCTTGTAAGGAAAAGAAAGTGATGCATTTTGAAAATGAAGCTAGTGTGTTAGATTCTGGAAGAAGTGATATTTGGATTATCTCTAGGGGACAAAAGAGGAAATGCTATCACTCTCTTTGGATGATTTTTCTTTTGTGGTAAAAAAAGAAGTCCTACCATGCACTAACTGTCTCTTGTACGCTTTCTTTTAGAGTCAGTTTTATTGGATTCGCCCTCCTGGGCATCAGTCGTTCATGAAATGGACTGAACGGCTTGAATGTGCATCTCCCCCGCATTTTTCCCAATTAAATTGGCATCTCCTAAAATTCAGAAATAGGAAGTCCTGTCTCCTGGTAGTAGCATGGTGGTTCATTATTTTTCCACCCCATTTTGGCATAGCCTGTTTACATTTTTATCAAAGACTTCTGGGCAGCACCTGTGGCTCAAGAAGTAGGGCACCAGCCCCATATGCCAGAGGTGGGTGGGTTCAAACCCAGCCCTGGCCAAAAACTGTGAAAAAAAATACCAAAGTTTTTCATTGTTGGATGTAAATTTGCATGCTGCTTAACACTACAGACAAAGGATTTTCTTGAACCATATTGGTGGTAGTGAATACTTGATCCACTTGCTTCTAAATCCATTTTATTTGCCACCCTAAATGTCCATGCAAAATGATGTCTCAGGCTGATTTTAATTCTTTTAGTGGAAAAGTCTCGTAAAAGCCATTTAGCTCACTCCACTCAGTTCTGTATGTGAGGAGCCAATGGGCTTTCATCTACACTCAGGGGTGATTGGGAACTTCACCACTTTCCCCTTCTTAGTGATACCGGAATTTCAGGTTCTTGGTCTCGGCGATTTGAAGAAGGAATTGACGGACCACAAGAGTGGTGGTAAGTCAGGATTTATTCACAGGAAAGAAGAATTACAAGTAGAGGAAAAACCAAACCTCCAGGCAAAGAGGACCCAGAAGGGGAACAAACTCTCCTGCTCCCTCTCTGAGGTCCAGCTGAGGTCTGCGCTGGAGGGGAACAAGCTCTCCTGTTCCCTCTTTGAGGTCCAGCCGAGGTCTGCCCTGAGCTCTCTGCTCAGGGGTTTATATAGTCCCTTCTTAGGGCATGGGTGTTCATCAGTTACAGCCAGCTGTCTAAAAAAGACCCAGGCCCTGGAAACTGACATGATATTGACCAGTCAGATGTGCACAAGGAGGAGACAGCAAGGCTCCAGTGTCTTCCACACAGGCTTCGGGCCCCTCCAGCAAGCTGGTTCCTTCATCTGTCACAGCATCAGCACTGCCAGTGCCAAGTCGGTGGTTGTAGGGCCGCCTTGTCCTGCATCACTTCTCCCTCTCCGAGTAGAAGCTCTAACTGCTGTTAGGGAAAAAGGGCGAAGACTCGATCTAACTGCCTCCTGCTGAATCGGGCAATGATAGAAGGGGGGCAGTCAGGGTTTCTCCGGAGGGAGAGTGATACAGGGGTTTATGGACTGGAACCATTTATTGCATGTGGCTTGATGACATTTCTGGAAAACATAAATCTGGTTAGTATAATCAGTTAAAGGCAAAGGTAGAACCTGTCAGGTTAGAAGTACTCACTGAGATGCTAAAAGAAAACCATATTAGGATTTTTCTTGCTGTTTCCTAAATAATAACTTCAAACTTTCCTTTGGCTCACAAGTGTAGGTGGTCTGTGGTTGGCTGTCTTCATTGTCTGCCTCTGTAGAAGGTGGAGGGTTCCAGGATTTTACTCGTGAATGATGTATCCAGGAATCGACTCCCATAACTTTAACAGCTGTGGAAGAAGACAAGGTAACAGGAAAGGGACCTTCCCAAGTTGGGGTTAGGGAAGGTGAATTAGGGGAAAAGTTTTGATCATGACTAGATCTCCAGGAGAGAAAAGTTCCTTCAGTGTTGAATGTGAAAATGTAGTTGGGAGGTTTTTAAGGATTTGTGAAATTTAGCTGAAGAAGTGATATGTTTTACTAATTCTACAGTCTCTAGATCTAATAATAAATCATTCGTTAGAAAGGGTCTCCCGGCTCGGCGCCTGTGGCTCAACGGGCTAAGGCACCAGCCACATACACCTGAGCTGGCGGATTCAAATCCAGCCTGGGTCCGCCAAACAACAATGACGGCTGCAACCAAAAAATGGCTGGGCGTTGTGGCAGGTGCCTCTAGTCCCAGCTACTTGGGAGGCGGAGCCAGGAGACTTGCTTGAGCCCAGGAATTGGAGGTTGCTGTGAGCTGTGATGCCACGGCACTCTATCCAGGATGACAGCTTGAGGCTCTGTCTCAAAAAAAAAAAAAGAAAGAAAGAAAGAAAGAAAGGGTCTCCCATACAATAATTCAAACGGGCTACAACCAAGTTTTTGAGGTAAATTCCTTATTCTAAGGAGAACAATATAAAGTAATTTAGTCCAAGGGAGATGAGTTTCTTGACTTAGCTTTTGTAACTGTCCTTTGATTTTATCATTCATTTTCTACTTTCCAGAGGATTGGGGCCTTCAAGAGCAGTGCAGGTGATAGTTAATGCTCAGAGCTTTAGATATTCCCTGTGTTACTGTTGTCCTGAAGACTGGCCCATTATCACTTTGCAAACTTCGAGGGAGTCCAAACCTGGAGATGATTTCATGTACTAAAGCTTTTACAACTTCCTGAGCCTTTTCCGTCCTACAAGGGAATGCTTCAACTCAATTAGTAAAAGTATCTACAAATACTAGTAAATATTGTATGCCATGTACTTTAGGGAGATGAGTGTAATCCATTTGCCAATCTTAACTGGATATCTACCATGTCTCTGTATACTTGAGGGAGCTAGATTAGATAGGGGAGTTTCTTGTTAAGTCTTCTCTAGGTGCATAGGTCTGTGCTATATCTGTTGGCAATTATGCTCTATCTCCTCATGGGATTCAGGGAGGAAAGTGGCGGGATTTAAAGTAGCACAGGTATGTAATTGCAGCACTGGTCCTTCTGGTAATAAGGCTTGATATTTAAGAAGGCAGTTATCTGCTCTTGGAATTTAAAAATCCAATAAGGTCATGAGTAGTGTAAATAGTTAGATCTTTTCCTAAAGTTAGCTTGGTTGCTTCTGGGGTCAGGAGGGCCACAGCTGCTACAACTCACAGACAATGTGGCCATCCTTTGGCCACGGTGTTAATTTCTTTACTCAGATATGCTACAGGTTGTAGAACTGGACCCGGTATTGGGCCAAAACTCCCAGGGAAATTCTAGTTTGTTCAGTAATATACAGATTGAACTGTTGTCCAGTGGGAAGACTCAAAGCAGGGGCCTGCAAAAGAGCAGTTTTCAACTGTTGGAATGCCTTATCTGCTTCCGATTCCCATTCTAAAGTGACTAGGCCCTCTTTTCGAGCATTTTAAATTAAAGAATAGAGTGGTTTGGCTATTTCACTGTCAGAGTCTGCAAAAGCCTGTGATTCCTAAGAAGTCTCGAAGTTGTCTGAGAGTTCGAGGTTTAGGGTGAGCCAATATCTCTTCTTTCTTTTCCCAAAGCTCTCTTCCCCTGTGAAAGTTGGAGATCCAAGTGGTGAACCTCTGGGGCACATAATTGGGCCATAGCCTTGGAAACTTTGTACCCACAATCAGCTAGGAAGTTTAAGAGAGCTTGCATTCCTCTGCATTTGACGTTCCTAAAAGAATGTCATCTACATGCTGGATAAGAGTCATTGTAGGAGATGAAAAATGACTCAAGTCTTTGGCCAAAGCTTATCAGAACAAGTGAGGCCTGTCTCTAAAGCCCTGGGGTAACACAGTCCAAGTAAGCTGGGTATTGGAGTCAGAGGGGTCCTCAAAAGCAAAAAGGTAATGGGAATTTTCATGAAGTGGAATGCAAAAGAAGGCATCTTTTAAGTCCAAGACCATGAAATAGGCAACCCTTTCAGGGATATGAGACAATAAAGTATATGGATTGGGAACTACAGGATGAAGAGGAATGACTGCTTCATTTATAATGTGGAGGTCTTGGACTAGTCTCCAAGTTCCATTCAGCTTTGGACTCCTAGGATAGGAGTGTTACATGGACTTTTACAAGATATTAATAATTTCTGTTGCTTTAGATTCTGTATTATGGGGTTAGTCCATTCATAATGTCTGTTTTTAGAGGATATTGTTTTTGACTGGGGTAGGTGGTGGGATTTTTTAACTTAATTTGGACTGGTTGAGCATGTTGTGCTCTTCCCACCTGTCCCTCAGTAGCCCACACTTCTGGGTTAATTTCTATCTTTAATAAGGGAAGGCATAATACAGGTTCCTGTGCCATATTCACGTAAATGGTTGTTCCTGCTTTGGTGAGTATGTCCCTCCCCAACAGGGGAGCAGGACTTTCAGGAATGATTAGGAAGGCATGAGAGAACAGCCAGTCATCCCAATTGCAACTTAAAGGCTGGGAGAAAAATTTGGTAACCGGCTTTCCAGATAATCCTGTATAGTTATGGATTTGGGATATAAAAGACCAGGGTTAGAGAGAAGTACAGAAAAGGTTGCTCCAGTGTCCAGAAGAAATTTTATCTCCTGGCCTTACACTATAAGGCAAACCAGGGGCTCTTGAGGGGTGATGACACAGCTGGAGCCATGAGAATCTGCCCTGGGCACCTTCAGTCCAGTTTGGGCATCGATGGGGTCACTGTCCCAGGAGGCTTTCGCCTCTGGGGACAGGCCACCCTCCAGTGGTCACCCTTACATTCTGGATAGGGGCCAGGTGGCTTGCCCAGTCGGTGATACTGCTGGGGGCAGTTTCTCCTGAAGTGGCCCATCTGACCACATTGGAAGCACTTGTGTTTAGCTCCTCTGATTTCCCTCTCCCCCTGAAAGTTGCTCGTTTGTTGGAGAGCCATTACTAGAGCTGTCATTCTTTTCTGTTCCCTTCACTCTTTTCCTCCTTTCTCTCCTGATCTCAGTTATAAAAGACCATATTGGCTGTTTTAAGAAGATTCTCCAGGTTATGGTCTGGGCCTAGAGGCAATTTCTGGCGTTTTCTTTGAATGTCTGGAGCCGCTTGAGTGATAAGTTTGTCTTTCAAAATAATCTGACCCTCTATGGAGTCAGGTGTTAATTGGGTGTGTTTGCTCATTGCCTCCCTAAGCCTCTCAAGAAAGGCTGAGGGATTCTCATTTTGCTCCTGGCAAATGGTGGACAACTTGGCATAATTCACAGGCTTTTTCTTAGACCAACGTAAACCTTCTAGGATACATGTTAGAAAATGTTTATGCCACCAGTCACCTTCTTTCTCAGGGTCCCAGACAGGATCCTGAAGGGGAACTGCCTGTCTTCCCCTATCTCCAGGAGGCATACTGCCATCAGTACAGGACATGAACCGCAAATCACCCTACTTCCTAGCTTCATCTAGAACTTCATTTTTTTTATTAAACGTTAACATTTGATCTAGTAGTAGCATTATATCTCTCCAAGAGAGGTCAAAGCTTTGTCCTAACCCCTGGAGAACATCTATGTACTTATCAGGGTCATCAGAAAATTTTCCCAAATCACTTTTAATTTGCTTTAAATCTGCTAGAGAAAATGGAGTGTATACTCATGCACTTCCCCTTTCACCATCTGCAGTCTCAACCAAGGGACACAGAGAAGGATATGGTTGCCTTCTGGGGGTCACAGTAGGACCAGAACAAACTCTTGGGACAGCCTCTCTCCTGGGGTTTTCCGGACACATGGAGGAAGGTGTGGGAGAAATAGATGGAGGGTTTGAACTAGGTGGTGTTTCCCTCGAGAATCCCTGACCATTTGGGGAAGTGACTACAGCCAAGAGAGCAGAATCTATCTGACAGGTCTTACACAATTAGGGGATCGTCCCTGAGAGAAAAGAACACTTGCACATAGGGCACCTCAGGCCACCTTTCTTCCTGTTTACAAAAAGTATCTAGTTGAAGAATGGTGTCGTAATTAAGAGCACCCTCTGGGGCCATTGTTCACCAGTGGAGAGTTGATATTGAGGCCAGGCTTGGGTGCAGAAGAAAACCATACATTCTTTTTTCAGCGCCTGGGGATCAAACATGTCCCAGTGCTCCAGAATACAGCCCAGCGGGGTGTTCTCTCCACGAGAGAATATGGTACCCATCTGCAAGAAAGAACAAACGTCCAGTTTAATCAATCCCACCCTGTATTCCTGAGTCAATCAAAGCGTCCCCTGACCAACCCAAGAAGCCTTCCAACCAAACAAAAGGAAGGTCCCTCCAATGCCTGGGGAAGAGTACCTGAGGAGAGTGGCCTCCTCGGCCCCTGCGCTTGTCTGGAGTTAGCCACTCTTACCAGTGTAGCGCTTCGTGCCCGCTGGTTCTCTTGTGCTTATAATGAGCCGGCAGCACAGCTCTGAGAAATCAGATTACAGGGAGCCTGGTTGCACCTGATACATGTATTCTGTCCCTTCCTTTCTGCCCCTTCCCCCCACTAGCCTCAGAGTATCAATCGAAATGGGGATAAGCCCCATCCTGGAGAAAATGGCTGTGCACTGTTTGCACATTTAACTCTATAGAACTGGTACAAGTTTTTCTAAATTCCCCATAATATAAAGGAAAGTAGGGGTGTTAAATGCTGTGCTTTTCCAGCCTCCCTTTCTTTCCTCAAAGTTTACCAAGGCAACAACAACTAAATTTAGTTACAAATCAGAGTTGTTCACAAATAGGGTTGAGTTGAGAGATACTTGAAACATTTGTATCACAATTAGTTGCACTTAGCTGAAGTCTTAGAGACACCTGGAAATATCTTTAACTTCCTCACACCAGAAGAAATCAAATACCCAGGGTCATTCTCATTGCTCTGCTTTATTGTTAAAAGACTGAGTGGTAGCCAAGGTTCAGGGCCTTTCCCACATTGGGAAGCCATCCCAGGCCTCTCTTTACAAGCCTCTGGTTACACTTCAGAGGAGACTCATTTCGCCCCTCATTTGGAGTTGACTTTTCTTTAACAACGTCAGCTCTTGTGTTTTTATGGACATAAAAACATCAATGAAAACAACTCTAAACCCACCTACAACATTCAAAGCCCCCTTAAAACATCTAAGAATATCCTTACAAAATTAACTATATACACAATTCTTGCCTATATTCAAACAAAGCATATATACTATTAAAGAGAGGAAGAGAACTAGAAGAGATCTGCAGAGAGATAAATAGACAAGATTCAGAACCATGAAAGTAAAGAGAAGATAGTAGAAGCTGGGAGAGCACGAGATTTTCAAGGCCCTCTAAAGTCCTGGGGTCAGAACCATTGCTGGGGACCCCAGGGCTTCTGAGTGTTACCACCTTACTTGGCTCTCGACCAGGGAAAAGGAATAAACAGAAAATAGGTTCAACATTCTTCTGACAGTCCTCTTGCCTCCTTTCAGAAGTCAAGGGGAATTATAAAGTTTTCTCCCCAACAGCCTCTCCCCAGCGACCTGGAGGCAAGTGTCCATCTCCAGTGGGATGGCTACAAAGAAAAGCAGGATAGAATAAAGTGGTCCCATGACTTACCACAGATGTCTTCGCTCCTGTCTGGCTCACTAAATCGGATACCAAAATTTCAGGTTCTTGATGTTGGCAATTCGAAGAGGGAATCGATGGACCACAAGAGTGGAGGTAAGTCAGGATTTATTTACAGGAAAGAAGAATTACAAGTAGAGGAAAAACCAAACCTCCAGGCAAAGAGGACCCAGGAGGAGAACAAACTCTCCTGTTCTCTCTCCAAGGTCCAGCCGGTGGTCTGCGTTGGAGGTGAACAAGCTCTCCTGATCCCTCTCTGAGGTCCAGCCGAGATCTGCCACTGAGCCCTCTGCTCAGGCGTTTACATAGTCCCAGGGAGTTGTTTTGCCAGAACTTCTTAGGGTGTGGGTGTTCATCAGTTACAGCCATCTGTCTAAGGAAGACCCAGCCCTGGAAACTGACATGATATTGACCAGTCAGATGTGCAGGAGGAGGAGACAGCAAGGCAGCAGTGTCTTCCACACAGGCCTCAGTCCCCTCCAGCAGCTGGGTCCTCCATCCCCCACAGCATCAGCACCGCCAGCACCAAGGTGGCGCTTGGAGGGCCACCTTGTCCTGCGTCACTAGTGCCGACCCCTCTGAGGACGTATGTTAAGGTAAATGATGATCTGGCTTTTTTTCTGGTCAACATACTAATAGAACTTCTTTTTAATTAGATGAAGATCATATTAGTTTTATTTTGAGTGAGAAGAATCTTGTTTTAAAACTCTTTTTTTTTTGTAGAGACAGAATCTCACTTTATCGCCCTGGGTAGAGTGCCGTGGCGTCACACTGCTCACAGCAACCTCCAGCTCTTGGGCTTAAGCGATTCTCTTGCCTCAGCCTCCCTAGTGGCTGGGACTACAGGCGCCCGCCACAGCACCTGGCTATTTTTTTGTTTTGCAGTTCCGCCGAGGCCGGGCTTGAACCCACCACCTTCGGTATATGGGGCCGGCGCCCTGCTCACTGAGCCACAGGAGCCGCCCTGTTTTAAAACTCTTTTATGTGAATTACCATCCTGTTTCTTTAAACTTTGAAATAGTGGTTTATACTACCAGGGAAGACATTATAGCAACCCAGTATTCCTGGGAATGTAGTCAGAATTGTAAAGGAAAACATGCCCGTCTTTTCTTAAAATTCGCAATATGCGCACACTTTCTGGTTCCTCAGTCCAATTGCTGAAGTTTTTAAACAATATTTTAACTAAACATTTTTGTCACCAACATTTATTTTAAAGTGTTCCTTTTGATACTTAATTACTGATTTTCTTGGGTTTGACATATTAAATATTCTGTGAGATGACATGTATATTTTTCCCAAAAGCTGATTCTCATGAATTTGAGTAGCTGAGTTCTTTTGTTTGTTTTTATTTACTAAAATACCTGGCAGACAATGCACCAAAACCTAGAGTGGTACTTTTATATAAATGCTCATGACTTTGTATCATAAATACAATTATTGATCCATGTATAATTTGTGCAATACTGTATGTATGTAGAGAGTGAGTTAAAAGAAAAGAGGGATGAAAAAAAGAAATTGTATTAAAGAAACTTGACCTTACTTAAGTTCAAACAAGTTTAGTTTTTGTCTAAAAAGACTTCAACACCATATAAATTCTGCACGTACGTGCTGTACTGCCTTGTAGTTTCACATTTGAATACATTAGGAAACAATCAAGTTTGGCTAAAAAAAAGTTTTCAGAGACTTTCAGTGTACAAGAATAGTGGTTAAAGTACATCTTTTCATTCAGAAAAATATTAACATTGTTGCTGAGTTTTAAAAATTACTATAAAACTTCTAAATTACTTTACTGTGCAATAGAGCACCTTGGGATAGCTTCTATTTCTGCCCCAAATTCAAGGAATAGATAATTAGATCCCTACAAGTCAGTAAAATTACCTTTGACATTGCTAGTTCACTAGTACACGACAGATGCAAGCATATTCTGCAAAATTCCTACTGTTGAATTATAGGGTGAATGGCAAGGAGATTTAAATGCCTTACCTTTAGACAAATTTTATGAATTTATCCACCTTAACCTTTTGTTTTTTTTTTCAGGCAGAGTCTTAATCTGTCACCCTGGGCAGAAAGCCCTGGTGTCATAGCTCACAGCAACCTCAAGCTCTTTTTGTTGTTTGTTTTCTTAAATCATAGCTGTGTATATTAATTCAATCATGGGGTACAATGGGATGATTATGTATACATTCTGAAATATTTTCATCAAACTGGTTAACATACATTTCATGGCATTTTCTTAGTTATTGTGTTAAGACATTTAAATAGCAACCTCAAACTCTTAGGCTCAAGCCTCTGACTGCCTGCCTAGTTTTTCTCTTTTTAGTGGAGATGAGGGTCTTGCTGATCTCTAACTCCTGAGCTCAAGCAATGCACCTCCCTCGGCCTCCTAAAGTGCTGGGATTAGGAGGCCAGCATTTTTCTGTTCCAAATAGGCAGTCCTCCCTTTACACTAAATATACACAAACTTCTGTTATTTACTTGATATCAATACAAGGCCCCAATAATCTGGGTGTAATTCCATATTAACTGTGAGTAACTGAAATAAGTACAAATATTGCTGCCAGCTCTTCAGTCCACAAATCACTGGGTAAATAACAGACATGCCCCATGATCAGTGGATGGTCATGTCATTTCTCTCAAAGTCTGTCACTGTGTATCTGTCATTTAGTTCCCCTGCAGCCACAAACCATGTAGCTATATTGCTTCTTTGTCCCAGGGTAATAAATCCATGTGGCAGTTTTTTTAAATGCATAATTGAAACAGGGCCTGAATGGTAAAATTGCAGGAAAGAAACCCAAAGCCTAACAATGGAATTAAGATTCACTCCTTTTGACCTGTTGTAATCGCTGAGATTTTCTGCTTTGTCTAGTATGTCTTGGTGGATATTCCCCCACTTTCTAATAGTTTCCTAACATACCAGTGCATGGCAGTATTCAGACAAATACTTGAGGGGGCCTTCTATAGATCTTAGAGAATCTTCCTCTGTTCCTCTCCTTTCTGGTACTCTTTTGTACAGATGCATAGGCCTTGGTTCTTCCTATAATTCTAATTTCATCCCCTTACCTTGAGGAGACTTCCAGGGTCCATTTTAGGTCCCCCTTTACATAGCATGACTTTGAAGTTTTCTCTAGGCAGTAAGATGGGGCAGTTATAGGGTGTACTTTGTATGTTCCCTTTCCGTAATTTAAAGATAACTCTCCTGCACTGGTTCACGTGCAATATTTAAGACTTGTTTCATGTATTTTATGTGGTTTACAATCATTGTAACTAAGAATAAATCTGATCCCTCTTATTTCATCTTGATTAGAAACAGAAGTCATATGTAGCATCTTTTGATTTGTTATGTGGGGCATTAATTCTGATATCTAAAAGACAATTGTGGTTCAGCAAAAGATATTTAAAATGTTATAAATTAAGGAAGCAAAATTATAAATCTTCATGGGAGGGAAAAAGTCTAGAATATTTGTATGTGAACAAAGTTAAGTTACCTGCATAAAATATCTCTGCATACTTCCATTCTTTCTTCACCAAAGCTGGAAGGAAACATAAAAGAAGACCTTGAAGGTCTGAATAAGGAAATCAAGAAAACAGCTATTCAAATTCGAGCTGAGATAAAGTGTACCGAACAAAGTTTTCATCAGCATGAGAGTGGGAATCCAACTTCTGTACATCTTCGGATAAAAAGAACCCACCCCTCCGTGCTATCTGAGACGTCTGTGGAGACCACGGCAGAGTGAACTAAAGCACAGAGTCTATGTTGGGAGTGCAGCACAGGAGCCCTTACGGTGCCCGCTGGAAATCACTGGGAGGACTGTCATGGATGGTCCAAAGTTCAAGAAGGATTATCTTGTGAATTATCGTTTTCATAATTTTATTGTTTGTGATTGTTAGGATTATGCAAACAACAACATTGCCATGGCAACCATGTCCCAAGAACTGTTAACCCTTGGAACCTGAGTATGTCTGCAACAAAATCAACATCCTGTCCCTTTGTGAAGGAATCTTAGACACTGTTGTTGGGCGCTGACTCCTAATTAATGAATTCAAGGAGTAAGCACAACAGAAGGTCTTGTCCAGTGAAAACACTGCTCATGGAATGAATGTGATAAGTGAACTCAAATGTGCTTGGATTATAGCACACCACAAAACTTTCATAATGTGAAACATGTTATTATGACCGTGAAATAAGGAATTTTTGAAAATATCAATGTTTGAAACATCTGTTTCTCATTGTCTTGATTTTTATGATGAAATATTACAAATATACAAAAATTAAAAGGTTAGTACAATGAACTCCCATATGCTTTCTGCCCAGCTTTAACAATTGTTCATATTTTGCTGTATTTCTTTCTGTATACTTTTTAAAATTATTTTTTATTAAATTATAACTTTGTACAATGATGCATTTATGGGGTTCAGCATGCTGCTTCCATCACAATTATACTCAGTCCTTAATACTTCTGAAATGTACCATTGCATCAAGTACATTAGATGAGGTCCCCCACAAATACTCTCCCTCCTCCCATATCTCCCTTCCCCTTTCCTCTTTCCCCTCTTTCCTTCTACTTTCTGTACTATAGTTATGTTTTGCCATGCATATGAGTATATAGATGGTTATATATTGATTTCATAGAAGTATTGAGTACATTTGATACACTTTTTTCCATTCTTGAGATACTTTACTAAGAAGAAAATGTTCCAGCTCTATCCAGCAAACATAAATGAAGTGAAGTCTCTATCTATTTTTATGGCTGTGTAGTATTCCATGGTGTACATAAAACACAATTTGTTAATCCATTCATGGCTTGATGGGCACTTGCGCTGTTTCCATATCTTAGCTATTATGAATTGGGCTGCAATAAACATTCTGGTGCAAATGTCTTTGTTGTAAAATTGTTTTTCATCATCTGGGTATATATCTAGTAGAGGAATTGCAGGATTGAATGGTAGGTCTATATAAACTTCTTATAAAGAGGTCATATTCGTTTGCATTCTCACCAGCAGTATAGAAGTGTTCCCTTCTCTCCACATTCACACCAACATCTGTAATTTTGGGGTTTTGTGACGTGGGCTAATCTTACTGGAGTTAGATGATATCTCAAAGTGATTTTGATTTACATTTCTCTGATGATTAAGGATGATGATCATTTTTGCATGTGTTTGTAGGCCATGAACCTGTCTTCATCAGAGAAGTTTCCACTTAAGTCCCTTGCCCACATAGAAATGGGATTATTTATTCCTTTCTTATTGATTAGTTTGAGTTCCCTGTGGATTCTAGTTATCAACCCTTTATCAGACCATAACCTGCAAAAATCTTCTCCCATTCTGAAGGTTGTCTGTTTGCTTTACTTACTGTGTTGTTGGCCATGCAAGAGCTTTTTAGTTCGATCAGATGCCAGTAATGGATTTTCGGTATTGCTTCAATTGCCTGGGGACTCCTCATAATAAAATATTCTCCCAGTCCAGTCTCTTCCAGTGCTTTCCCTGCACTCTCTTCTAGTATTTTTATAGTTTCATGTCTTAAGTTTAAATCTTTTATCCAGTGAGAACCAATTTTTGTTAATGGGGAAAGGTGTGGGTCCAGTTTCAGTCTTCTACAGGTTGCCAGCCAGTTCACCCAGTACCATTTGTTAAATAGGGAATCTTTCCCACACTGAATATTTTTGCCAGGCTTGTCAAGATCAAAGGATGATAAGCAGCTGGGTTCATCTCTTCATTCTCTGTTCTGTTCCATAAGTCTACCTCATTGTTTTTGTGCCAGTACCATGTTGTTTTATATGTTTGAGTTGTCTGTGGATTCTGATTATTAAACATTTGTTGGAGGCATAACCTGCAAATATTTTCTCCCATTCTGAGGGCTGTCTGCTTGCTAAACTTACTATATTCTTGGCTGTACAGAAATTTTTTAATTTGATCAGGTCCTAGTAGTGTATCTTTGCTACGACTTCAAATGCCTGGGGAGTCTTCCTCATAAAATATTCCCCCAAGCCGATTCCTTCAAGAGTTTTCCCTGCACTTTCTTCTAGAATTTTTATAGTTTCATGTCTTAAGTTTAAGTCTTTAATCCAGTGAGAGTCTACCTTAGTTAATGGTGAGAGAGGTATGGGTTCTGTTTCAGCCTCTTATAGGTTGCTAGCCAGTTCACCCAGCACAATTTGTTAAATAGAGAGTCTTTTTTCCCACTGAATGTTTTTAGTTGGCTTGTCAAACATCAAGTAACCGTAAGTAGCTGGATTCTTCTCTTGGTTCTCTATTCTGTTCCAAATATCTATCTCTCTGTTTTTGTATCAGTACCATGCTATTTTGATCACTATCAAATTATAGTAGATTCTCAGGGCTGGTAGCGTGATTCCTCCTGCTTTGTTTTTATTTCTGAGTAATGTCTTGGCTATTCGAGGTTTTTTCTGATTCCATATAAACAAAGTATTATTTTTTCAAGATCTTTAAAATATGACAATGGAGCTTTAATAGGAATTGCATTAAAATTATATATTGCTTTGGGTAGTATAGACATTTTCACAATATTGATTCTTCCCAGCCATGAGCATGGTATGTTTTTCCATTTGTTAACATGTTCAGCTATTTCTTTTCTTAAAGTTTCATAGTTCTCTTTATAAAAATCTTTCACATCCTTTGTTAGGTAAACTCCCAAATATTTCATCTTCTTTGGCACTACTGTGAAAGGAATAGAATCCTTAACTGTTTTTTGGGCCTGGCTATTGTTGGTGTATATATAAAGGGTACAGATTTATGGGTGTTGATTTTGTAGCCTGAGATGCTGCTGTATTCCTTGATCACTTCTAAAAGTTTTGTAGTAGAATCCCTGGTATTTTCCAGATTTACAGTCATATCATCTGCAAAGAGTGAAAGTTTGATCTCTTCTGACCCTTTGTGGACACCCTTGATCGCCCTTTCTTCCCTAATTGCAATGGCTAAAGCTTCCATTACAATGTTGAAGAGCAGAGGAGATAATGGGCAACCTTGCCTGGTTCCTGATCTAAGTGGAAATGACTTCAATTTAACTCCATTGAATATGATATTGGCTGTGGGTTTGCTGTAGATGGCCTCTATTAGTTTTAGAAATGTCCCTTCAATACCAATTCTTTAAAGTGATCTAATCATGAAGGGATGCTGGATATTGTCAAAAGTTTTTTCTGCATCAATTGAGAGAATCATATGGTCTTTATTTTTTAATTTGTTTAAATGTGCTGAATTACATTTATAGATTTATGTATATTGAACCAGCCTTGAGATCCTAAGATAAAGCCCACTTGGTCATGGTGTATAATTTGTTTGATGTGTTGCTGGATTCTGTTTGCTAGGATCTTGTTATATATTTTTGCATCAATATTCACTGATATTGGTCTATAATTTTCTTTTCTTGTTGGGTCTTTCCCTGGTTTAGGGATCAAGATGATGTTTGCTTCATAGAATGTATTGGGTAGTATACCTACTTTTTCTATATTTTGGAAGAGGTTTAGTCATATAGGTACTAGTTCTTCTTTAAAGGTTTGGTAGAATTCTGACGTGAAGCCATCTGATCCTGGGTTTTTCTTTTTAGGGAGATTTTGTATTGTTGATGCTATTTCAGAACTTGTTTGACATTTCCACTTGGTTCTGGCTAAGTGTTGGGAGGTGGTGTGCTTCCAAGTATTGGTCAGTTTCCTTCGGATTTTCATATTTCTGAGAGTACAGTTTCTTGTAGTATTCATTGAGGATTTTTTTGATTTCTGAGAGGTCTGTTGTTATTTCATCTTTACCATTTCTGATTGAAGAAATTAGAGATTTTACTCTTTTTTTCCTGTTTAAGTTAGCCAAAGGTTTATATATCTTATTGACCTTTTCAAAAAACCAACTTTTTGATTTATTGATCTGTTCTATAATTGGTTTGTTTTCAATTTCATTTAATTCTGCTCTAATTTTGGTTATTTTTTTTTTCTTCTGCTGGGTTTAGGGTTGGAAAGTTCTTTCTTCTCCAGTTGCTTGAGATGTCCCATTAAGTTGTTAACTTCCTCCCTTTCTGTTTTCTTAAGGAAGGCTTGCAGTGCTATAAATTTCCCTCGTAGGACTGCCTTTACTGTATCCCAGAGGTTCTGATAATTCATGTCTTCATTGTCATTTTGTTCCCCAAATCTGATAATTTCCTTCTTAATCTCATCTATTACCCATCTATCCTTCAGCATAAGGTTATTTAGCTTCCATGTTTTTGTATGAATTGTAGATTCCTGTTATTGCTGAGTTCAACTTTTATTCCATGGTGGTCCAAGAAAATGCAAGGGATAATTTCTATTCTTTTAAATTTGCTGAGGTTAGGCTTGTGACCTAAGATGTGATCCATTTTGGAGTATGTTCCCATAGGCTGATGAGAAAAAATTGTATTCAATTTTATTAGGATGACATGTTCTCTAGATGTCTGTTAAATCCAGATGAATGGATCTGGAATGGTTAAGTTTAATTCTAAAATTTCTTTACTTAGCTTCTTCTTAGAGGATCTATCCAACACCGCTAAAGGAGTATTAAAATCTCCAACTACTATGGAGCTGGGGAAATCAAGTTACTCACGTCTATTAGAGTTTTTCTTATAAATTGAGGTGCTTTCTCGTTGGGTTCACTTTAATAAGTGAAATCTCATCATATTGAGTATACTTTTAACAAATATGAAATGTCCATCTTTATCCTTCCATACTTTGGTTGTTTTAAAACCTATTGTTTCTGCAAATAAGATTGCAACGCCTGCTTTTTTCTGTTTACCAGTTGCCTGGAATAAAGATGACCATCCCTTCACCTTGAGTCTAAATTTTTCTTTTAAGGTAAGATGTGATTCTTGTATGCAGCAGATATCTGGCCTGAGTTTTTGTATCCAGTCAGCCAACCTATGCCTCTTTACAGGACAGTTTAAACCGTTCACATTAATTGAAACCAATGATAAATCTTGAGAAGATCTAGTGGACATTTTTAATCCTTTTGTCTCTGTGTGAGTTGGACTTTGATAAAAAGTTTCTGGATGAGTTTACATTTGTGTTGGGGGTTTACAAATGCTGGTCATTATGGAGAATAGGTCTGAGAATATCCTGGAGAGCTGGTTTAGTTGTGGCAAATTTCTTCAACATGTGGATGTCATTAAAATATTTAATTTCTCCTTCATAAATGAAGCTCAGTTTAGCTGTATACAAGAGCCTGGATTGAAAGTTATTTTGTTTTAAGAGATTAAAGCCAATAACCATTCTCTTCTTGCTTGAAAAGTTTGATCAGAGAGATCTACAGTTATTCTAATATTCTTCCCCTTGTAGGTTGTCGATTTCTTGTGTCTGGTTGCTTTTAAAATTTTCTCTTTCATATTTACTTTGGTGAACTTAATTATGATGTGCCTGGGGGATGTCTTATTCGGGTTGAGTTGTGCTGGGGTTCTGAAACTGCTATCTGAATTTCAGAATCTCTTGGCATTTCTGGAACATTCTCTTTCATAATCTCATGAATAAGGGATTCTGTGTCTTGTGAGGCTACTTCATCGCTTTTGGGGATCCCTATGAGGCAAATATTGGTTTTCTTCAAGTTATCCGAGAGCTCTCTGAGAGAGTGATCTGTTTTTGCCTTCCATTTCTCTTGCTCTTTGGAGGTTTGGGAGCGTTCAAAAGCTTTGTCTTCCATGTCAGAAATCCTTTCTTCTGCTTGCTCCATTCTGTTACTGAGGGATTCTACTGAATTTCTCAGATGTTTAAGGGCTGCAACTTCTTGCCTCAATGTGTCAAAATCTTTGGTCATTTTGTCTTTGAATTCGTTGAATTCTTGAGACATCATTTGGGCCATCTTATGAATTACTGCTTGAAATTCTAATTCCATCTTTTCCTCCATTCCACTGATCTTAGTTGCAATCCAGATTTTGAATTCGATTTCAGAAATCTCAGCCCTTTGCCTATGTGGGAGATCTTGTGTTGTGTCTGCCTTGTTGTTACTTGGAGGGGTTGGTCTACTCTGATTATTCATATTGCCAGAGTTTTTCCATTGATTCTGCCCCATGGTTGTTTTTTCACTGTTGCGTCTGGCTCTTCAAGTGGTGGGTGCAGGGCCGTGCGGTTGTCCAGGAAGTTTTTGGCCGGTAGTGGGCCTGCAGAGAGGCCTGGCAGTCGCTGGTGTGGTCCCTGGAAGAAGGCTGGCCTGTGGAGGCCCCGGGGGTGCCAGACAGAGTCCTGTGCAGTTGCTGGGAGTGACCCTGGCTGGAGCCTGGTGGTCACGAGCGGAGTCCCTGGCAGAAAGCAGACCTACAGAAGCCCGTGAAGTGTGGGAAGCAGGGCCAGGCAGTCACCTGGGGAGTTCCTGGCTAGGGGCAAGCATGCAGAGGCGTGACAGTTACCAGCAGACTCCCTGTCAGAAGGCTGGCTTGCAGAGGCCCCATGGGTGCCAGGTGGTATTGCCAGGTGCGCAGTCACCGGTATTGTCCCTGACCAGGGGCAGACCTGCCCGTGCCATGCGGGTGCCAGGCAGAGGCCTGCATGGTCACTCGGGGAGTTCTTGGTGGGGGGAAGATGTGCAGAGGCCTGGCATCACTGGCAGAGTATCTAGCAGATGGCAGACCTGCAGAAATCCAGCAAGCATGGGCATAGGGCCAGGCACTTGCCAAGAGCATTTCTGGTCATGGGCCACCCGGCAGAGGCCTGGCGGTTGCAGGCAGAGTTCCTGGCTGAAGGCAGGCCTGCAGAAGCCCTGAAAGCTTGGGCGCAGAGCTGCACGGTCACCAGGGAATTTAGTGGCCAGGCGCCGGCCTGTGGGGGCCCTGAAGGTGCCAGGTGGAGGCCTGCATGGTCTCCCGGGGAGGAGTTCCTGATCGGGGGCCGACCTGCGGAGGCCTGGTTGTTGCTAGCCAAGTCTCTAGCATGGCTGGCCTGCAAAAGCCCGGCAAGCATGGGGCGCAGGGCCAGGCACTTGCCTGCAGCTTCCTTAACCAGAGGGGAGGTAGGCTCGCCACAGTGGGGTGGTTTTTCCGGCAGGCAGGGGCAGGGGCGCTGCTCAGGGACCTCCTCTCTCAGTCTCAGCAGGGGTTAGACTTCTGGTTCATCAGGTAAGGGGGGAAGGGTGTACAGTAAGTTCAGAATGATGCGGAGAACTTTAATTCAGTTTTTCTGGCTAGCAATAGAGTTTTCAGAGTCACACTAGGGTGCTCAGGGGAAGCTTACCTCACGTCCCACAGCACTCTTCCATGGGGTGAGACAAGAGGTCCATAGTTCACCACTTGTCTGTAGAAAACTCACAGGAGCAAAAGAGGAGAAACAAAGGAAACAGAAAAGCAAGAAACTCAGAGCTTTCTTGGGGGAGGGGACAGACACTGTTCCTTTCAGATGAATTTTGTACTTAATGCAAGCTTTCTTGGGATTGTAGCCAATCTCAGTAGAGGTGATCTGCAGAAATCACTTCTCTTTCTCAGCTGGGCTCCCAGTATTCACCTCAATTGCGCAGGTTCTGGAGGTTATCTTCCCTTTTGGACAGGAGCATTTTTCACAAGCTGTTTGCAGTCAGCCATCTTGCTCTGCCCCTCTCCAGATCTTCATATTTTTTGAATAGAGATTTTTGTAGTAATCATTGAGGATTTTTGGAATTTTTGAAGTGTCTGTTGTTATTTCTCCTTTATCATTTCTGATAGACGATATTAGAGATTTTACTTTTCTCTTTCTGGTTAGGTTGGCCAAAGGTTTATAATTTTGTTAATCCTTTTAAAACACCAACTTTTTGACCGCCCCCGCTGCTGGCCGCCACCTTCTACACAAAGTCACTTCCTATAAATATCCAGCAACAATAGAGTGATCCCAACAGGTTCCAATCTTACACAGACACATCTCCAATCCTGAGGATGGCCAGAGACAACAGCGAAGAACAATCATGAGGCAGAATCAATGGAAAAATGCTGGCAATATGAATAATCAGAGTAGATCAACTCTCCCAAAAAATGATAAGGCAGACACAGCACAAGATCCAATGCATAAACAATATGAATAATCAGAGTGGATCAACTCCCCTAAAGAACAGTAAGGCAGACACTGTACAGGATCCCATGCATAAACAAGTGCGTGAGATGTCAGAAATCGAATTTAGAATCTGGATAGCAAATAAGATCAAAAGAATGGAGGAAAAGATAGAACTAGAATTTCAAGCAGTAATCCAAAAGATGTCTCAAGAATTCAACCAATTCAAAGACAAAATAACCAAAGATTTTGACACATTGAGACAAGAAGTTGCAGCCCTCAAAGATCTGAGAAATATAGTAGAATCCCTCAGTAACAAAATGAAGTAAGCAGAAGAAAGGATTCATGACATTGAAGACAGAGCTTCAAACACTCCCAAATGCTCAAAGAGGAAGAGAAATGGAAAGCAAAAACAGATCATTCTCTCAGAAGGCGCTGGGATAACTTGAAGAAAACCAGTATTCATCTTATAGATACTTTTAGATACCTAAAAGTGAAGAACTAGCTTCACAAGACACAGAGTCCCTTCTTCTTGAGATTATGAAAGAGAACTTTCCAGACATGCCAAGAGACTCTGAAATTCAGATAGCACACAGTTTCAAAACCCAGCACGACTCAACCAGAATAAGACATCCCCCAGGCACATCATAGTTAACTGCACTAAAGTTAATATGAAGGAGAAGATTCTGAAAGCAGCCAGATGCAAGAAAACCATAACTTACAAGGGGAAGAACATTAGAATAACTGCAGATGTCTCTGATCAAATCTTTCAAGCTAGAAGAGGATAGTCATTGACTTTTAATCTTCTACAACAAAATAACTGGCAACCCAGGATCCTATATCCAGCAGCAAAAAGTACATCAGTGGCCAGGCCTAGCACTCGGGGAGGCTATAGTGGGAGGATCACTGGAGGCCAGGAATTTGAGACTAGCCTAAGCTACATAGCAAGACCCACCTCTACAAGAAATACAAAAACTTAGCTGGGCACAGTAGCTCATGCCTGTAATCCTAGCACTCTGAGAGGCCAAGGCAGGAGGATCACTTGAGCTCAGGAGTTTAAGACCAGCCTGAGCAAGAGTGAGACCCTGTCTCTACTGAAAATAGAAAAATTAACCACAAGTCATGGTGGGCACCCATAATCCTAGCTACTTGGCAGGCTGAGGCAAGAGGATCCCCTGAACCCAGGAGTTTGAGGTTGCAGGGAGTTATGATGATGCCACTGCACTCTGGCGCAAGCAACAGAGCAAGAGCCAGTCTCAAAAAGAAAATAAAAATAAAAATAACAAAGATTCCTCAGGAAATACATTGGATAATCCCGGTTATCAGTGGCATGTAACTAAAAGCTGCCTTGGGTATCAAAATCATAGGGGTCAATTCTGACTATTGCACCCTGAGACAATAGAGATGGAAGTGGGACTTGATCTGAGCCACTAGAGTAGCCATCAAGACGGCCACCAGCGGAAGTGAAACTAGCCCATAAGCACAGGTCTTAAAGGCCAGGGCCTTCTTCCTGGGAAGGGAATTTCAGAGCAGATCCTCATTTTTAAAACTCGTAAAATCTGGGAGGTCATCCCCCTGGGTGACCTGCCAGATGCTGCATAAATACCTACAAGGTACTCTGAGGTCTGGAAGGACAGAGGGAAGTAGAGGAGGGTGAGGTCTGAAAGGTCACCTCTTCCCTCTTTCCCACTCTCATTGACCTTGAAGCTCAGCTCTCTGCTCACCAGCAAGGCCAGCATAAGCAGTGTCCCCTTTATCGTGTTAGCTGCCTGAAGGCTCTGTTAGGGCACGGTTTCTGCTGCCGTATAAACTGCTGGCTCCTTGAGACTTGGCCACGCTCCAGGAGCTCCAAATGCCTAAGGGATGGAACAAGGAACATGTGATTCCTTTAGACCCACTCTCAGGAGCAAAACTCCTGGAGAAGGTTGTCCTAATGCTGTTGACTTTTGGAGAGAAGAGGTCGTATCTTTGCCAAAAAGCAACTGGAGTTGATCTTTCTAAGGTCAACAAATATTCTGTCCTCCCTGCCACAGACGTCATCTCTGTCTCCTGACCACATCCTTCCCCCACCTATTCCTGCTCTAAGCAATACTCTCCTCAAATGAACAAATGAATGTCACAGAAGAAGTCAAGGACAAGTCTGTGTCACCATAGGTGGCCAAAAGATCAACCAGAAAACTGACTTTTGCCTGAGTTAAACACCTAGGGAGAGGAATGGGGATTTGGGATTGACATCTTGAACATTTTAACATGTGTTTCTTGGCTATTCGAGATTTTTCCTGAATTTTTTATTCCTTATAAAATGAAGTATTATTTTTTCAAGATCTTTAAAATATGACAATGGAGCTTTAATAGGAATTGCATTAAAATTATATATTGCTTTAGGTAGTATAGACATTTTAACAATATTGATTCTTCCCAGCCATGAGCATGGCATGTTTTTTCATTTGTTATCATTTTCAGCGATTTCTTTTCTTAGAGTTTCATAGTTCTCTTTATAGAGACCTTTCACATCCTTTGTTAGATAAACTCCCAAATATTTCATTTTCTTTGGAATAGAGGAAAGGAATAGAGTCCTTGACTGTTTTTTTTGGCTTGGCTATTGTTGGTGTGTATAAAAACTCCAGATTTAAGGGTGTTGATTTTGTAGCCTGAGACACTGCTGTATTCCTTGATCACTTCTAAAAGTTTCATAGTAGAATCCCTGGTGTTTTCCAGATATACAATCACATCATCTGTGAAGAGTGAAAGTTTGATCTCTTCTGACCCTATGTGGATACCCTTTATCATCTTTTCTTCCCTAATTGCAATGTCTAAAACTTCCATTATGATGTTGAAGAGCAGAGGAGATAATGGGCAACCTTACCTGGTTCCTGATCTAAGTGGAAATGACTTCAATTTAACTCCATTGAATACAATATTGGCTGTGGGTTTGCTGCATGAGGCCTCTATTAGTTTAAGAAATGTCTCTTCTATATCATTTTTTAAAGTGTTCTAATCATGAAGGGATGCTGGATATTGTCAAAAGCTTTTTCTGCATTGGTTGAGAGAATCATATGGTCTTTATTTTTTAATTTGTTTATGTGCTGAATTACATTTATAGATTTATGTCTATTGAACCAGCCTTGAGATCCTGGGAAAAATCCCACTTGGTCATGGTGTATAATTTTTTTGATATGTTTCTGGATTCTGTTTCCTAGGATCTTGTTGAATATTTTTGCATCAGTATTCATTAGTGATATTGGTCTATGGTTTTATTTTCTTGTTGGGTTTTTCCCTGGTTTAGGGATCAAGGTGATGTTTGCTTCACAGAAGGTATTGGGTAGTATTCCTACTTTTCCTCTATTTTGGAAGAGGTTTAGTTATATAGGTACTAGTTCCTCTCTAAAAGTTTGGTAGAATTCTGATGTGAAGCCATCTGGTCCTGGGCTTTTCTTTTTAGGGAGATTTTTTATTGTTGATGCTATTTCATAACTTGATATAGGCCTGTTCAACATTTCCACTTCGTTCTGGCTAAGTCTTAGTAGGTGGTGTGCTTCCAAGTATTGTTCGATTTCCTTCAGATTTTCATATTTCTGAGAGTACAGTTTCTTGTAGTATTCATTGAGAACTTTTTGGATTTCTGAGGGTTCTGTTGGTATTTTGTCTTTTCTGATTGCAGAAATTAGAGATTTTACTCTTTTTTTCCGGGTTAAGTTAGTCAAAGGTTTATCTATTTTATTGACCTTTTCAAAAAACCAACTTTTTGATTTATTGATCTGTTCTATAGTTGGTTTGTTTTCAATTTCATTTAATTCTGCTCTAATTTTGGTTATTTCTTTTCTTCTGCTGGATTTAGGTTTGGAAAGTTCTTCCTTCTCCAGTTGCTTGAGATGTCCCATTAAGTTCTTCACTTCTTCCCTTTCTGTTTTCTTGTGGAAGGATTGCAGTGCTATAAACTTCCCTCTTAGGATTGTCTTTGCAGTATCCCAGAGGTTCTGATAATTCATGTCTTCATTGTCATTTTGTTCCAAAAATTTGGTAATTTCCTTCTTAATCTTGTCTATGACCCAACTATCCCTCAGCATAAGGTTATTTAGCTTCCATGTTTTTGTATGAGTTTGTAGATTCCTGTTATTGTTGAGTTCATGGTGGTCCAAGAAGATGCAAGGAATAATTTTTATCCTTTTAAATTTGCTGAGGTTAGACTTTTGACCTAAGATGTGATCCATTTTGGAGTATATTCCGTGGGCTGATGAGAAGAAATTGTATTCAATTTATTAGGATGAAATGTTCTCTAGATGTCTGTTAAATCCAGAAGTTGAATGGTTAAGTTTAAATCTAAAATTTCTTTACTTAGCTGCTTCTTAGAGGATCTGTCCAACACTGCTAAAGGAGTATTAAAATCTCCAACTACTATGGAGTTGGAGGAAATCAAGTTCCTCATGTCTATTATAGTTTTTCTTATAAATTGAGGTGCATTCTGTTTGGGTGCATAAATATTAATAATTGAAATCTCATCATATTGAGTATTACCTTTAACAAATAAGAAATGTCCATCTTTATCCTTCCTTACTTTGGTTGTTTTAAAGCCTATTGTATCTGCAAATAAGATTGCAACACCTGCTTTTTTCTGTTTTCCATTTGTTTGGAATATAGATGACCATCCCTTCACCTGGAGTCTAAATTTTTCTTTTAAAGTAAGATGAGAGTCTTGTATGCAGTAGATATCTGGCCTAAGTTTTTGTATCCAGTCCGCCAATCTATGTCTCTTTAGAGGACAATTTAAACCATTCACATTAATAGAAACCAAAGATAAATATTGAGAAAATTTAGTGGAAATTTTTAATCCGTTCGTTGTTGTGGAAGTTGGAATTTGATAAACAGTTTCTGGATGATTTTACTTTTGTGTTGGAGGATTATGCTGGTCATTATGGAGGATAAGTCTGAGAATATCCTGGAGAGCTGGCTTAGTTATGGCAAATTTCTTCAACATGTTGATATCATTAAAGTATTTAATTTCTCCATCATAAATGAAAGTCAGTTTGGCTGGATACAAGATCCTGGGTTGAAAGTTGTTTTGTTTTAGGAGATTAAAAGTCAATGATCATCCTCTTCTAGCTTGAAAGTTTTGAGCAGAGACATCTGCAGTTATTGTAATAGTCTTCCCTTTGTAGGTTATCGATTATTTGCGTCTGGTTGCTTTCAAAATTTTCTCCTTGATACTTACTTTGGTGAACTTATTTATGATGTGCCTGGGGGATGGCTTATTTGGGTTGAGACGTGCTTGGGTTCTGAAACTGTCTGCTATTTGAATTTCAGAATCTCTTGGCATGTCTGGAAAGTTCTCTTTCATAATCTCATAACTAAGAGATTCTGTGTCTTGTGAAGCTGCTTCATCACTTTTGTGTATCCCTATGAGGCAAATATTGGTTTTCTTCGAGTTATTCAAGAGCTCTCTGAGAGAATGATCTGTTTTTGCCTTCCATTTCTCTTCCTCTTTGTAGGTTTGGGAGTGTTTGAAAGCTTTGTCTTCCATGTCAGAAATCTTTTCTTCTGCTTCCTCCATTCTTTTACTGAGGGATTCTACTGAATTTCTCAGATCTATAAGGGCTGAAAATTCTTGTCTCAATGTGTCAAATTCTTTGGTCATTTGGTGTTTGAATTTGTTGAATTCTTAAGACATCTTTTGGCTCATCCCTTGAATTACTACTTGTAATTCTAATTCCATCTTTTCCTCCATTCCGCTGATCTTATTTGCAATTCAGAGTCTGAATTCAATTTCAGATATCTTAGCCATTTGCCTAAACAGGAGATTTTGTATTGTGTCTGTCATTACTTGGAGGGGTTGGTCTACTTTGATTATTCATATTGCCATAGTTTTTCGGTTGATTCTGCCCCATGATTGTTTTTCAATGTTGCATCTGGCCCTTCATGTGGTGAGCACAGGGCCATGTGGTTGTCCAGGAACTTTTTGGCCATCAGTGGGCCTGCAGAGAGGCCTGGCGGTCACTGGTGGGGTCCCTGGAAGAAGGCTGGCCTCTGGAGGCCCTGTGGGTGCAAGGGGGAGGCCCACACAGTTGCCGGGATTGACCTTGGCCAGAGGCCTGGTAGTCAGGGGCACAGTCCCTGGCAGAAAGCAGACCTACAGAAGCCCGGCAAGTGTGGGATGCTGATCCAGGTTGTTGCCAGGGGAGTTCCTGGCTGGGGGCAAGCCTGCAGAATCCTGGAGGTTGTCAGTGGAGTCCCTGGCAGAAGGCTGGCCTGCAGAGGCCCTGTGGGTGCCAGATGGAGGCCCGCACGGTTGCCGGAAATGTCCCTGGCCAGGAGTGGGCCTGCAGGAGTCCTGCAGGTGCCAGGCAGAGCCTGCGCAATCGCCAGGGGAGTTCCTGGCCTGTGGCAGAACTGTGGAGGCTTCGCAGTTGCCAGCAGAGTCTGTAGCAGATGGCAGACCTGCAGATGTCTGGTAAGCATGGGGCGCAGGGCCAGGTGGTCGCTGAGGGAGTTCCTTGCCTGGGGTGGGCCTGCAGAGGCCAGGCGGTTGCAGTCAGAGTTACTGACAGAAGGCAGCCTGTGGAAGCTCTGCAGGCTCGGGTGCAGGGCTGCACGGTTGCCAGGGGATATACTGGCCCAGAGCAGATCTACAGGGCCCCTGCGGGTGCCAGGCGGATGCCTGGGTGGTTGTGGGGAGAATTCCTGTCTGGGGGCAGACCTGTGGAGGCCCAGCAAGCATGGGGTGCTGGGCCAGGCAGCTGTTGGGGGAATTCCTGGCCAGGGGACAGGCCTGCAGAGGCCTGGGGTTTGCACGCAGAGTTCCTGGCAGAAGGCAGGCCTGTGGAAGCCCTGCAGGCTCAGGGCACAGGGCCACACGGTTGCCAGGGGATTTACTGGCCAGGGGCAGACCTTCTGGGCCCTGTGGGTGCCAGGCGGAGGCCCGTGCAGTCACTGGGGGAGTTCCTGGCCGAGGGCAGACCTGTGGAGTCCTGGCGGTTGCCGGCAGAGTTTCTAGAAGATGGCAGGCCTGTGGAAACCTGGCAAGCACAGGGTGCAGGGCCAGGCAGCTGCCAGGGGAATTCATGGCCGGGTGCGGCCTGCAGAGGCCTGGCGGTTGCAGGCGATGTTCCTGGCAGAAGGCAGGCCTGCGGAAGTCCTGCAGGCTTGGGGCACAGGGCCGCACGGTCACCAGGGGATTTACTGGCCAGGGGCGGACCTGCAGGATCCCTGCGGGTGCCGGTGGAGGCCTGCACAGTCGCCAAGGGAGTTCCTTGCCGGGGGCACATCTGCGGAAGTCTGGCGGTCACTGTCAGAGTTTCTAACAGTCGGTGGGCCTGCAGAAGCTCGGCAAGCACAGGGCACAGGGCCAGGCACTCGCTTGCAGCTTCCCTGTCTGGAGGGAGGGAGGCTCGCCATGGCCCCTCAGAGTCATTTCCTGGTGGGGTGCTTGTTCTGGCAGGTGGGGATAGGTGAGCTGCTCAGGGACCTCCTCCCTCAGTCTCAGTG
This sequence comes from Arctocebus calabarensis, assembly GCA_963573935.1. Taxonomy (NCBI): domain Eukaryota; kingdom Metazoa; phylum Chordata; class Mammalia; order Primates; family Lorisidae; genus Arctocebus; species Arctocebus calabarensis. The sequence goes on along the minus strand of CAUYON010053385.1, from coordinate 15,297 downwards.
GGGGTTAGGATTCTGGTTTGTCAGGTAAGGGCAGAAGGGTGTACAGTAAGTTCAGAATGGTGGGGAAAACTTTAGTTCAGTTTTTCTGGCTAGCAATAGAGTTTTCAGAGTCACACCGGGGTGCTCAGGGGAAGCACACCCCACTTCCCACAGCACTCTTCCATGCAATGAGACAAGAGGTCCACAGTTCACTGCTTGTCTGTAGAAAACCCACAGAAGCAAAAGAGGAGAATAAAAAGAAAGGAAACAGAAAAGCAAGAAACTCAGAGCTTTCTTGGGGGAGGGGATGGACACTCTTCCTTTCAGATGAATTTTGTACCTGAAGCTTGCTTTCTTGGGGTCGCAGCCTGTCTCAGCAGAGGTGACCCGCTGAAATCACTTCTTCTCTCGGCTGGGGTCCCGTATTGAGCTTAATTGCCCGGTTTCTGGAGGTTATCTTCCCCTTTGGACAGGAGCCTTTTTCGGAACCTGCTTCCAGTCAACCATCTTGCTCCCTCCCAGAACTTATTGAATTCAAAGTTATTGCGTGAACGGAGACACAAGGGACAGTAGCTTTGCCCCAGGTGCAGATCTTGTACCTATAATTATTAGGGGAATGGAAGAAATAGACTACACACTCTCCAGGTGGAGTGTAGCAAACTAACTTTATTTCTGACTAACTTATATACTATTGCAGCCATGTGCACACTTTTCTGTGATTTACATTATTCATTATTTAACTTTAAACTTAAGTGGCAGATATCCTGTCCTGGAAAACAGCACAATACTCTTTTACTTTTAGGTCTTAAAAAAACCTGCATAAAAATAAGAGAGACAGAGCTATAGGAGAACTATTTCCTCATGTACTCAACAAGTTAACCTTAAATGGGTCTCTGACTTTGTTTCTCCACAGTGCTAAGATCTTTGGGCATTTAACAAAATGTAAAAACATTTTGTCAACCTCTGGGCCATGCCTCCAGGCAAGAACCTTGGAGACAATGGCTGCAAAAGCTTCAATGTATCTGTTCCCAGATGACCAGAAAACAGTCTTTGTGTTTGCCTCAGGGTTGCCCAAAACTTTTGCTTTTTCTGTGAAGGTAAAAGCCAATTTAACCCATTAGTGGCTTACTCGAATGAGACGTACACGAGATATGCATGTGGGGATTTCTAACCCCACAAAAGCCCAAGTCACCAAAGATATGGTCAGAATGAGAAAAGAGAGCCCAGAGCTCAAGGAAACAAAAAAGTTAACTGAGGACCTCCAAATCACAGTAGAATCTCTGAGTAATAGAGTTGACCAGGCAGAAGAAAGGATCTCTGAAACTGAAGACAAAACTTTTGAATGTTTCCAAACACTCAAACAGGCAGACAAATGGAGAGTAAAAACTGATCATTTCCTGAGAGAGCCGTGGGATCACTCAAAAGAATCAAACATTCATCTTATGGGCATTCCCAAAGGAGAAGAGGATGGTCCTAAAGGTACGGATTCTCTACTCCAAGAGAATTTGAAGGAGAATTTCCCAAGCATTGCAAGAGATACAGAACTTCAGATAGCAGACAGTTTCACAACATACCATGCTCATGGCTGGGAAGAATTAACATTGTTAAAATGTCTATACTAAGAAAAGCAAGCTACAAATTTAATGCAATCCCTATTAAAGCACCATTATCATACATTAAAGAACTTGAAAAAATAGTACTTCATTATATATGGAATCAGAAAAAAACTCAAATAGCAAATACATTACTTAGACATGAATAAAACAGGAGGGAGGTATCACATTACCAGACTTCAGGCTATACTATAAATCTACAGAAATGAAAACAGCAGTGGGGGAGGGGCAAGATGGCTGACTGGAAGTAGCTTCCAACAGAGGCTCCTACCCAAAAGGAAAGATAAACTCCAGAAACTGCCCAATTGAGCTGAAGACTGGGAGCCCAGCTGAGAGAGAGAAGTGGTAACTGCAGGTCATGTCTGCTGACGCAAGGTGCGACTCCAAAAAACCAAGCTTCAGCCAGAAAAACTGAACTATAATTTTCTGCCATTCAGAACTTCCAGGACACCCTTCCCCCCTTACTGACACAACAGAAGCCTGATCTGAGCTGCAACTGAGGGAGGAGGACTTGAGCAGCGACCACCCTCACTGTCTGCCAGACCAGGCACTCTGTCGGGACTCTCTCAGGGCTCTGATCTGTGACTCAACTGGTCTTGGGCCACCTCTTGCAGAAGCCAGGGCCTCTACCAGGATCCCCACTGGGCCTCCACCTACCACCCACGCCAGCCAGGGGCCCTGCCTGGAACCTGCCAGGCCTCGCCCTGCCTACCCAGGCCATGAACTCTGGGAGCCAAACAACCCGCATCCTCCCCTACCCTCTAGGACTCTGCACCAGCCCCATCCATCTGACTAGGGACTCACATCACTAATGAATATTGATGCAAAAATATTTAACAAGGTACTAATGAACAGAATTTGACAACACATCAAACAAATTATACACCATGACCAAGTGGACTTTATCCCAGAGTTTCAAGGCTAGTTCAATATATGTAAATCTATAAATGTAATCCAGCATATAAACAAATTAAAAAATAAAGACCATATGAAAAAAAAATTTTAATCCAGTGAAGTTCAGATGCCCAGATCACTTCTGAATTATTTAAACACTTGAACAAAATTATTTAATTTAATCCCAGCTACTCAGTATTATTAGCCAAATTTAATATATAATGTGAGAATAAAAGCTGCTATGTATTTACTAAGCAGTTCATATACATTGTAAGTAATTTTCGCAAAACCTCTTGAGTTAGGTATTAATATGATCACTTTTGTTTTTTAGATTAAAAACTTGAAACTCAGAAAAGTTAATGAACTTGATCAAGGTCACCTTGTAGCTTTATTGGAAGAGCTCAGACTGAAATTCAGATCTGAGCCAGGAGTGATGTATATGCCGGTGGTCCCAGTTGCTCAGGAGACTGAAACAGGAGTATCACTTGAACCTGGGAGTTTGAGGCTACGCCGCACTGTGATCATGCCTGGAATACCCATGCACTTCATTCTGTCTCTACATTAAAAAAAAAAACCCAAAAAACTTAAACCTGATTTCTATGACCATGTTCTTTCTGCTACACAGAGCTAATATAAGAGGATGGTTATGTGAGGCGGTGGGCAAGTTGACTTTCTGGCAGTTTTGTGCTACCCAGGGCACCTGATTCATTCTTCTAGAATTAGCTGTGTATGTACATTGCAGGGGGATTCTGTGTTCCTTATTCAGTGAAATTAGGAACACAGTCACAATGCTCAGATGTTTTATATCTTTCTATAAAATCAGCTTTCCAAAGGTCTTATTTATGAGGTTATTAGTTATGCAAAGTGGGCCTTTATGGATAGTTTTATGAAATGATTCCAATTAAAGAAGTGGGTAGATTGCCAGTGTCAGCTAATTAAATTATGATATGCTCCTGTCATTAACAAGGACTTTGACTGGAAGAAAAATAAAAAGATAAAGGCAGATTCTTGAAATATGTTGATAGGGAGGGTATATTACTTTGTCCATTCTCACATAATTAGAAGAATAAAACAGCTTCTCATTATGTATTTGAAATAGGAAAATCTGTTATTACTTTCTTCTAGGGTACAATTAATCAATTTCAGCTGCAGAGTTTTAGATGTTACGGTGAAATGGAGTTTCATTAAAAACTACTTTAATAATGATCGGTCATCCTGACCCATTGCAAATATAAAAATGAGCTTCAAATACGAAAACAAATCCCTTCTTCATTGTTGCCCTGAGAAGAAATTGAAATGAGAAGAAGCAATATTAGAATTTATTTATTTATTTATTTATTTTTTGAGTCTCAGTTTGTCGACCTCAGAGTGCTGTGGTGTCACACAGCTCACTGCAACCTCCATCTCTTGGGCTTAGGTGATTCTCTTGTCTCAGCCTGCTGAGTAGCTGGGACTACAGGCGAATGTTAGAATTTATTCTGGTTCTGTCTCAGAATTTTGCTGCAAATGAGGGAAAACATGTTAGTGCACAGGCTTTCATTGAAGAGTGCCAAAGATGCAGCAGTATCTGAACCTTCAGTAATAGTTGGCAGGTGTATCCATCACTCCTTGTCAGCTCTGTAGACAGGCTGTTGATCCAGGTGAAGAGAGCCTTGCTGGGCTGCGGTAGCTTATAAGTACAGTCAGGGATTGGAAAAGAGAATCTCCAGCTTTTCTTCCAGCTAAGGTTAATAAATCTTTACAGGTGCTTCTAGAAGCAGTTTGTTAACCATGGTGCTGCTCTGTGAGGAAGAAAATGGCTGATTGGAAAATGCAAGGCTGTGAGAAAGTTACCTTTTCTGCATTAAATCAAATGTTCAATTTCTGGAACCGGTGTCTTCCTGTGGGGTTGTGGAGTTGGATGTTTTTCCAGACATGTGGAAAAATGGTGTTGACTTACCAGGTGGGAGGATGCAGAAGCGTTAAGTCTGGGAAAGATCTGATGGGATACCATCCATAAATAGGCAAAATCACAAGTATTTAGACTTCGTTAATTTGATATTGATGATGATTCACATAGAGCTAATTTGACTTTTTTTTCTTTGAAAATGTATTATGGAGGGTACTTACTTAGAGTCCCATTGTATGCCCCAGACTACAAGGAAATTGTTAGTACTTACTAAGAAAGGTACCTATTTTAGAGCCTTTTGGGGAAGATGTATTTCATGCAATAATATGTGGCTTACGAAATAGCCCTATACTTCAAGCAGTTTCCAAGACCCTCTACATAATTAATACTAATTTCATTAGTATTAAATGTGCTTTAATTGTATTTTCTTTAAAAGTATAATGTAATCTAGGCAAGCTTTTCTCTCTGCTAACCCACATTAGTGAGATTTTCTTATCCTTGTGGTGGCATTATTTCTTACCGTTTCATGTGGATGTTACACAATTAAGACTGGTCACATAGCTATCATAACTTGCATAGAACTTCCTACCCTTGTGTTTATCTCCATGAAAAAGCCAACAGAGAAATGCTCTTTACTTTGTGTTCACTCTAAATATTCCTCATGATCTGGCTAATTTGTAGATGTCTAGGAAAGAATAATATACTTATAAACTCCTTACTGAGAGTACAGTAGTGTTCCCCAACCCCATTACCTCTGGTCAACCATGGTCTGAAAATATTAAATGGAAATTCCAGAAATTGACAATTGATAAATTTTTAGTTTCACCCTGTTGTGTCATGATGAAACCTTTCACCATCTGGGATAGGAATCATCTCCTTGTCTCGTGTATTCACACTGTATATGCCACCCACCTGTTAGTCCATCTTCACTTACCAAATCAGGTGTCACAGTATCCCAGTGCTTCTGGTCAAGTAGCCCTTATTTGACTGAAGTCCTCAAAGTACATGGGTAATGAATCTGTCAATTTGGATATGTTGAAGTGAAGCTGCAGAGTGCTTCCTTCCTTAAGTGAAAAGGTGAAAGTTCTCAACAAGGAAAGGAAAAAAAGTTCATGTGGTGAGGTTACAAGGACATGTACTAAGAATGAATCTTCTATTGTGAAACAGTGAAACAATTTGTGTTTTCCATTGTATTATTGGTTATAGTTAATCTCTGTGCCTATTATTATTATTATTATTTTTTTTTTGGAGATAGAAACTCTATCTGTTGCTACAACTAGAGTGCAGTGGCATCATAGCTCACTGCAGCCTCAGATTCCTGGGATCAAATGATCCTCTGACCTTAAGTCTGAATAGCTGGCACTATGGGCACATACCTAATTTTGCTCATTTTCTGTAGAGACAGATCTTGGTTATGTTGCTCAGGCTGGTCATGAACTCCTGACCTTGAATGGTTTTTCCATTCCAGCCTCCCAAAGTGCTAGGATTACAGGTGTAAGTCACTGTACTTAATTTAGAAATTAAACTTAATCATTCATATGTATGTGTAGGAAAAAGCATAGTGTATAGGATTGAGAACTATTTGTAATTTCAGGCATCCATGGGAGCTCTTGGAACTTGTCCCCTGCAGATAAAGGGGACTACTGTACCCAGAAAAACGCTTTATCCTCCTGGAACTAAAGAAAAAGAATGTAGTGTATTGAGGCTGTGCCTGGTCATTAGCAACTACTGACTTCTGAGCACTTCTTTTCATTTAAAGGTGATTTGTTAAATGAGAGAGTAGGGAAAAAGGAAAACTTTTTGAAAAAGAGTGGACCTCAGCATTACTTTCCTTCTTTGCAGGAAACTTAATTTGGTTGAAAAATAAATACTTCAATGATTGCGTCCAGCTATCCTAGGTCTCCACTGACAGGTAGAACATAACAACCAGGGTTTAAACAGGAACGAGTACTGTATTCTAGGAGATCAATTCCTAAATGTAAATTTTGGATGTTTTCACATTATTTTGTGAATTCTGTTTAACAAATTTAAATGATTTTAAAAACGTATTTTCATTGGCATGTTAGTCATTTATTTTAAAATTCTGAGTATATTGAGGATGGCTATGATTGTGTGAAAGACTTGCCGCAGTTTTAGCACACTGTGCATGTTTAATAAACATGAACTATTGTTGCTTTTGTTAGCTGCCACAACTGTGAAAGAAATGAGGACAGTAAAATTATGAAAGTGATTACAGAAATGTCCCACCTGATTAGGTTCTCTCTGATGTACAGCAAGCTTCCAGGATGTCTCCCTTGCAAAAATGTACTAAAGAAATCAAAATTCCTTTGAATATCAGCATAAACAAGAAAAAAATGTGAGAAATAATTGCTTTTGTTTTGTTATTACGCTTTGTGTAGCTGAAACATTGGTCAGATGGAGTTCAAGTCCTGACAGCTCTTTTGCTGCGTTTTCAGTACTGCAGCGTGGATGCAGTGACAGTGGAGTACAGTAAGAGGGGCTAGAAAGAGCCCAGATTTCCAAGCCAGATACTTTGGGGTTCAAGTCTGCTGCCTTTTGTATTCATTAAATGTGACCCTGAGAGATTTAGTGTATGATGAACCTTTCTGAGAATTTTTCTGAGTTTTCTTGAGTCACCAACTTCAAGAAAAGCTCAGCAAGTGAATGGATAGGCCACCTGAAGCCGCCTCCCTGGAATAGCCCTGATCGTACCTTCCTTACATAAGGACCCAAGTTACAGAAGACAGAAACTATTGATCTTATTGATGGTCCTGAATTAACAAAGAAAGTACTCTCCACCCTGCTAAGCCAGTTATCTTAATATACATTTAAAACCATTTTTTTCCAAATGGATGGCATGAAAAGGTTTGATGTTTTAAAGTATAAGCCTTAGTTAACAGGGGAATAATCCACTGTGGAGCAGTGCGTTCATTGAAGACGGCAGTTACATGAGGTATTAGTATTATCGCTTCTCAGTTCTCTGTGGCACAGTTGCGGTAACTGCTAGTGGTACTACTTAGTACCGTTAACAGCAGCTAATGTTTTATTATATCCTCTGCTTATTTCGTTTGTAATGTGCTTATATTGCTTGGTAGAAAATGTGCTAAGTCTTTTGTGTGGGTTATGGTCTTAGTCCTACAGAACAATGACACAAGATCAGTACCATTAATAATTTTCCAAATAAAGAAATTGAGGCTTAAAGAAAAGTTTTTACCCAAGATGATACATGTCCAAGGCAAGGGAGGTGGGATTTGAAGCTAAGTCTCCTGGTTCCCCTTACTTTACCAAGCATTTCAGCAAGAACCTGGCACTTGTACCTCATGGGTCTTTGCTGGTAAATCTTCTGATTTTGTTTGTACGTGCATTCTTCATTTATCCTTTTTAAAAGAGAGATTGGCTTCGGATATTTTCTTATTTAATTAAAGAATGATTTATTATGTTTTATCTTCCATTTAACCGATAAATAATGAAAAGGATATCAAGGCTTAACAAAAGGGAGAACTATTTCATTAAAAAGTGAATACAGGTAATTGGATCAGTTACTCTTAACTTTCCTGCAAGATTCTTAGCTGACTTTCCTCTGAGTATGTACAGAAAAATTCTTTCCAATAGCATCTTGAACAAAACAGAATTGGAGAACTAAGCCTATTTTTAGGTCTTCTGTAATCCACTATGGTTAACCACTTCAGATTTTCTATGTAATATCACCTCCTGTAAAGAATTTTGCATTTAAGTGCATAGATTGATAATCATAAAATCAGAATTTATCATTTTTGTTTAACAAACATATTTGAAACTCAGGTACTCAAATGTTTGACACAAATTATTTTGCTATGAACAGACAAGTTTAATTATTAGAAGGAGTACAGAACACCCCCAATTTTTCTCAGAATATAGAAAATTGGCAACTGCAAAAGGAAAGCATTTTAAAATCTTCTGAAAATAATCACTAAAGATTAGACAAAATAATTAGGGATATTTAAGAGAGAGAGTGAAGTATACTAAGTTCTGATTTTCTTTGTGATCTTGAGAATCTTTTACGTATTAAAATACTTACGTTAGCCTCCTATTTTCATTAAATGTTTTTAATCATTTTTTTAGTTCCTTGGGAAAGAGTCTTTATAAAACATAAGGTTAAAAGGTTAATTTTAGGACTTGGGTTTATAAAATATTTAAGAGTCCTTGCAAAATTTATCAGATATTAATATAACACCCAGCCAGTCCCTCTGAACCTGCTGAGTTTTGCCACTACTTCTGATTAGAGGTTGTTGTTTTTGCTGCTCATGGATTATTTATAGACAATCCCCTTTGGGTGTTCAGGGATTGTGAAAGAAGAAGAGAAAATCTTTTCCTCTGAATGGGTTAGGCTAGGGGTTGGTGGCTGCTGTGACTGAAGTCCATCTCCCTGGGTCCCCATTGTCTGAACTATCCTGCAGCCCTTTAAAGTCCTGGCTTGCTAGGAGGGTATACAAAAGTGAGATTGAGTTTTGCCCAGCAAACTCGATGGACCTGAACACTTCAGAAAATATTTTTCACGTGACTTGTCCATAGAGAGTAATTTAAAGAAATTCAGATAATGTAGAAAGTATTGAAATTTCTTTTTTTTTTTTACTAGATTTCCTTTTTTAAATAGTTGATAGCTCAATTAAGTCCCATTTATATATTTTTGCTGTTGCTGTGATTAACAATGGAGTCTTCTTCATAAAATCTTTCCCTAGAATTTTTCTCATGCTTTTCTTCTAGAGTTCACATCATTTTTTGTCTTAGACTTAAATCTTTTATCCATCAAGAGTTAATTTTTATAAATGGTGAGAAAAGCTTCTGTACAGCTAAAGACACAACAATGAAAACAAATAAGCAACCTTCAAAATGGAAAAAGATACTTGCATGTGACAAATCTCACAAAGGGCTGACAATCAGAATCTACAGAGAACTCTAATAAACAAAGAGCAAACAATCTCATTTATCATTGGGTAAGAGGCAAGAACAGAGCCTTCTCTGAAGAAGACAAATGGCTTGCTGCATACACATGAAAAAATACTCATCTTTCCTCATCATCAGAGAAATTCAAATCAAAACCATCTTGAGATCTCAGCTAACCCCAGAGACAGAATGGTCCACATCACAAAGTCTCAGAGCTGCAGACGTTGATGTGGTTGTAGAAAGAAGGGAACAATTTTGTGTGTTGGTGGGATTACAAACTAGTGCAGCCGAAGAAAGAACCAGAAGAAAAAAAGATCATTTTACACTAGACAGTAGCACTAGAATGTTTATCACAGCTCGGTTCACAATTGTCAAGATGTGGAATCAACCCAAGTGCCCATCAACCCATGAATGGATTAATAAACTGTGATGTATCTATACTGTAGAGCACTATTCAGCCATAAAAAGATGGAGACTTTACATCTTTTGTATTTACCTGGATGGATTTGGAGAGCATTTTCCTAAAGTATCATAGGAATGGAGAAGCAAGCATCCATTGTAGTCAATTCTTACATGAAACCAATAGAACAACTACACTCCCCACGAGAAGAAAGCTTCAAAGCCACCAACCCCTATCTTAAGCCATTGGTGGGAGGGTAGAAGGGAGGGGGTTTGTGCTGCCACCTCAGGGCGCAGTGTAGGGGTATAAGGCACACCTCCTGGGTGAAGGGCTGAACTACAACTTGTACTTTAATGCTAACAATGTAACCTAATTATCGTACCCTTACACTGTATCAATCTAAAATTAAAAAAAAAATTGATAGGAAGAGGTGAACTGACTAAAACACATTTATGTTTAGTTTTGGTTTTATTTTTTTCAATGCCAGAAGCTGAATATCATGTAAAACAGTTGTTTTAATACTATGTTCCATGAGGAATGAGGGTGTTGGTCCTCAGAGTGTAGCACTTGGGGGACCAGGAGGGACAGGACAGATGAGAACTGTCGACATTTATGTCTCGGGTCATCTTCAGAGAATGAAAATTAGTACGACTCACATTATTTTTGCTCAGCTGGATTTCATAATTGTGAAATTCATATTTTTTAAAAGGTAGTATACATTTTTAGAAGAAATAAGAGGAAAAGATGTATATGTACAATGGGAAATGGCATATAAAGTCCAGTGACACTTCTAAAATTCAGGGTAATAATAATCTGAGAGGAATTTAGAGATTTGCTTGTTTTTTTTTTGAGACAGAGCCTCAAGCTGTCCCCTGGGTAGAGTGCTATGGCATCACAGCTCACAGCAACCTCAAATTCCTGGGCTCAAGCGAGTCTCTTGCCTCTGCCTCCCAAGTAGCTGGGACTACAGGCGCCCGCCACAATGCCCGGCCATTTTTTGGTTGCAGCTGTCATTGTTGTTTGGTGAGCCCTGGGGCTGGATTCGAACCCACCAGCTCAGGTGCACGTGGCTGGCGCCTTAGCCCGATGAGCCACAGGCGCCGAGCCAAGAGATTTGCTTGTTTTAAAATGTGTTGGTGAATACCAAAGAGCTGTAGTAGAATTATAAACATAATTTAATGGAAAAATATTCTTAGTTGACCTTAAAATGGGAAAAAAAGAAAGTCATCTAAACTTCCAACGAAGGGCTGCCAGCTAGGGACTTGGAGAGAAATATGCGTGTTATCTGTGCATTCTTAGACAGAATTTCAGTTTCACTCTGCAGCTTGGAGGAAAAATCAATTATGAGCTAAGGCTGTGGTTGATGAAATGGGTTATTAGTTGTGGGCCATCTACTTTTATCATTTTTGAGCTGACCACTATATTTAGGTTGTTCAGGTATCCAAAGAGGGAGAAAAACAACCTAAACTTTTGCGATTGGGATACCAAGTGATACTGTAAAAATCTTAATGAACCTTGAAAATTGCTACTTACCATGTGACAGTAAAAATTGCCACATCAGGTAGGTTAGAAAATTGTCGTCTTTGATACTTCCTGACTTCTGGTGGTATTTCTTTGGCAGAGAATCATTTATCTTCTGAGCGAGAGTCTCCTGTGTGCAGATGCTCATATGCACTTTGGGAAGAGATACTGAAAAGAAAGTCACATTAAGCCTCAAGCTTGTTAATTCCATGGACTGAGGGGAGGGAAATGAGTAATGACTGCGAATAGGTACAGTGTTTCTTTTGGAGTGAGAAAATGTTCTCGATGTAGATAGTGGTGATGATTGTATAATTTTGTAAATATACTAAAAACTACTGAATTGTAACTTTAAAAGAATTGATGTTATGGTATTCAAGTTATATTTCAATTTTTTAAAAGCTCATTCTAAAATTCTAGTGATCATGCACATATTATATGTTGGTCTTGTATAGTCAAAAAATCAATGACTTAGCTTGTATCTTGTACCTAATGTATTTTAAGATTTCTATTTCTTGTATTTTACCTGATGCTCCCTGATTTATTTTCCTCAGTCACTTACTACATAGCTAAAACTTTCAGTGGCCCCTCATTGCTTTTAGGTAAGTTTGTGTGTACAGTTGGGTAGGCAATGTGCTGTGCAGCTCTAAACGACATACTTCTCACACTGCTTATTAAGATGGATTCAGGCACATTGCCTAGCATTTACGACTATTGGCATCTTAGTTTCAGCCTACAGATCATCCACTTCATTTATAGACTTACCTCTCCACTTATTTATTCATCTTTTGGTTTGTTCATTTGTTCCTCTGTTGGTTCATTCATTCTTTTACACATTCAGTAAACTGTATTTCTTGGCTCACAGCTGCTCACCTGCTGTATGTTCTCACTGCTTGACTTGCAGAGCTCATGCTCTACATCCTCCTAGCTCTTTTTCCATCTTCCTCCAACTCCTACACATTCTCAAGGCCCTGGTGACATCCTGCTGCCTCTTAGCAACTCTTCTCTGCCATTGCAGAACCAGTATTTTCTTTTTGTAGGAAAGAAAATTCTGTAACAAAAGAATGTCTCAGGGCAGGGATGGGAGCAGTAGGAAATTCTTTCTTTCCAGCTGTCTCTGACTTCCTTCATGAGATGTCTAAAGTGTATGCCTTTCTCTCAGCTTGCAAATTGAGCATGATAGACTTAGGGTTTGGGAACTGATAAGATAGCAAACTGAAAAATGTAGAGTTACTCCTCACCTGGATACTTAGTTTTTATGCTGTTGCAGGACAGTAACTACAAATCAAGGCAAGGCTATGTATTTATTAGAGTTGGTCTGAGAGTGTTAAATTCTATAGAAAGTGATATATGTGATTGTTAACTCCAGTCTGTTAGCACTGTGTTAAAATGCGATTTGGGAAGATATGTTATTCCTGACTTAGATGATTTCAGGACGCAAATGACAGGGAATTCTTTCTCATACACTTTTCTCATTTTGCATTAATGAACAAAGGATGATTTGGTGAAGTCTTAATATGCATTGTACAATCCTATAGGCCTTTTAAAAACAGGACAAAAAAACCTGAGTATGGTAAAAGGCCAGATTGGAGTTTGAACTAGATGACTCCTGACAATTCCTTCTACCTATAAAATCTTATATGTTCCCAATTATTTAAAATCTAATTGTTCTTTGTACATGAAAATAACTTTAGGTGGCTGGAATTAGACTTGTAATCCTAGCATTCAGGGAGGCTGAGGCCGGTGGATTGCTTAAGCTACAAATGCAAGACCAGCCTGAGCAAGAGCTGTCTCTACTAAAGAAATAGAAAAACCTAGCCAGCTATCATGGTGGGCATCTATAGTCCCAGCTACTTAAGAGGCTGAGGCAAGAGAACTGTTTGAGCCTAATAGACTGAGGTTGCTGTGAGCCACGATGATGCCATAGCACTTGGCTCAGGGTGACACAGTTTGACTCTGTCTCAAAGAAAAAAAATAACTTGAGATGTATATTTCTACTGTTAATGCATACATAAACATAATGGCAATGGCCAATTCATTTTATTAATAATAAGCTTTAAAGTAACATCCCTATCATTTTTGCCTCTGCGTGTTAAGCAAGATTATGTTCTTTCCCAATTACTTCTTTGTTGATTAGCGAGGACTTGTCATCTCCCAGTTTGAGATTACTCAAAGAATGTTACTAGTACCCTAACATGGCTTATTTATGACCCTGTTTCATTTTAGAACATACCTAAACTATGCTCATTGAGATAGCTTCTGGAAGTGTAAACTACAGGGTTTACTTAGGTCATACAGGAATTTTTTTGAGACAGAGTCTCACTTGGTAGAGTGTCTTGGCATCGCAGCTCACAGCAACCTCAAACTCTTGGCCTTAAGCGATTCTCTTGCCTCAGCCTCTCAAGTAGCTAGGACTAGAAAAACTTGTTGAATTACCTGTGTGAGTGGATAGTATGTCTGATGCTAGATGTGGAAGAATGAATGAGATCAAAGGTTCTTATTCTAAGTAGTAGGTGACTGTTTAAAAAAAAGTTTGAAATGACAAGCTTCCAGGTAAATGAATCATTATAGTTTTTCAACATATAACAGAAGACAGAGCTACTCTTTGAATTTTTCTGATTAAATTAGTTTTAAATAGTTTTCTTGAGCTAAAATACTGGTATAGTTCTAAATTAGAGAAATTGTTTTGTGGTTTCTAGCTCTTACTGTCTCTTTCAACACTCACCCAGGGACCAAACAGCAGCCCCTCTAGCATATGGCCTAATTTTGTTTTGTGCTTTGACTGTGAATATTTTCTGGAGAATATTATTTTTAGGTTGGTATGATGTGTAAACAAGCCTCCTTTAAAAGTAATTATTATTTAACTCTGGAGTGGAAATTTAAAATGAATCATTAAAAGGGAATGGGGGGGGAGAAAGAAAATTGGGTTAACCAATTTCAAGTGCATATGGGTGCAGAAGACAATTGAGAGGTTGTGTAGGCCCTTAGGTCTCCAGTTCAGAGATGCTGCTTACATTTAAATAATGGTCATTTAGGAATAAGCCAAATAGTTCAGAGTCTTCTGAAAAATTGTTAAAAGCTAAGCACATATACATATATGAACAAAATTTGCAAATTATTTCAAAGAGTTCTTGGATCCTGAAGCACTTCGGTAGCCTAGTAGGGTCATATAAACAGTATGTGTTAATTTATGTTATTAAAATTATAATTTGACATATGAAACTTTGTTATCTAGACTAGTTTATAAATTGTCTAAGTGATCCGTCCAGCTAGGCTGAATACAAAGATGTTTATTAAGTGCCATATATAAATAGCCTTGTTTTAAATTATGTCTTAATGGAGTTTGTGTTGGAATATACTTCTGGAGTATTATTCTAAAAGAGAATATTTCCAAATAAAGGCTGTTCCTCCTGAAATGTTAGCTATATTGCCACTTCTAGAAGAAATGGTAGGTAAATAAAAATATTTTGCTTAATTTAATACAGCAGGTGACAGAATGAGCTGACAGGCTTATGAAAGCAGGAGACGTAGTTTGTAGAGGAAAACTAAAATGCGTTTTCATCTGAAGTTTCACCCGCCAATTCCCCAGGGCTATCTTTGTCTCTACATGGAAATAGGTTTTGCTGGTCCAAATGTAATAGATTTTTAATAAGTTGATCATAACAAGAATATATTCCTTTTGAAGTCCTTTTAGCCTATGGTTTAAGTGAGGGTGCAGTTTTAGTTATATTAGTATAATTAGTGTAATATAAAAAGCAGTGTCAGTTGCTAGTTGAGCTGTGGCCATTATTAAGTAATGCAGTGTTTTCGAGCATTACTTTGATAGCTGTTGAGTACACTGCTTGTGCTTGCGTGCCCTCACTCATTCTCTTCCTTTGTAAAAAAGTATGTTTATGAGAGAGCAAATTTAAATTTCCTTAAGAGGATATTTATCCTGAAGCTCTTTTTTTTTTTTTTTTAATAATTTTATTGAATCATAATTATGTACATTGGTGCAATCACAGGGCATGATTCATATACATTCAGAAATATTTTGATCATACTGTTACAGATATCCTTCATGGCATTTCCTTGATCACTAT
>CAUYON010053384.1:0-16053 GCA_963573935.1 Arctocebus calabarensis | reverse complement strand
TATTATGCGTGGTTCTGTATTTGTGCCTGTTATTTTGATACATTGGCCTCTTTTCCTCTTTATATACCCATATTACAACTTTTTTTTTTTTTTTTGAGACAGTCTCCCTAAGTTGCCCTCAGTAGACTGGTGATGTCATAGATCACAGTGTCTTCAAACTCTTGGGCTTAAGCGATTCTCTTGCCTCAGCCTCCCAAGTAGCTGGGACTACAAGGCTTTACAACTTTTCAGTAAAGTAGTTTTATAAGAGTTGACATATGGTGGAGCAAATCTTCATTTCTATTTTGCTTCTACTTTCCTTTACTTCTCCCTCTCCCACTTCTTCTTGATTAGCCACATGCATTTCCTTATCAATTTTAGATGCAATTTTCATCTTGTAAAGAAACATATCCACAGAAACTTATTAGACTTTAATGAATATAAAAATCATTGGAAAAATAGATACAAGTATCTTTGTAATATTAAGTATTTTAGCCCTAAGCATGGTATATGTCTCTATTTTTTTACATTTTTTAATAGATTATGCAAGTTTATAATTTTCTTAGTAGAGGTTTCATATGTACCAAACACATACACACAAACACAATATGTTGAAATACATATGGATATGACTATATATTGTTACATTACAGGAAGTGATACTTTTGAATTAATTTAAAATTATTGTTTGCTATATAGACATACTGATGGAAATAAAAATATAAAATCAATATTTGTTAATTGACTATCTATTGATTTTCCAAACCCTAGTTTAATTCTAAAAATAACCCTGTGGATTTCTGTCAAAATTTCACATACAAAATATATTAATTTCTTTCTTTCTCTTTTTTATGTTTCAACTGTATTTATGTAAAATACATTAATGGTAGGGAAAAGGTTGGAAAAGGAGGTGGAAACATTCATTACAAGGCAACATGACAGATAGCAGGGCCCTAGCTAAACTTTATTATTATTTTTTTTTAGAGACAGAATTTCACTTTGTCGCCCTCAGTAGAGTGCTGTGGCATCACAGCTCACAGCAACCTCCAGCTCTTGGACTTAGGCGATTTTCTTGCCTCAGCCTCCCAAGTAGCTGAGACTACAGGCGCCTGCTACAGCACTTGGGTATTTTTTTTTGTTGCAGTTTGGCTGGGGCTGGGTTTGAACCCACCACCCTCCGTATATGGGGCTGGCACCCAACTCATTGAGCCACAGGTGCCACCCACTAGCTAGATTTTAAAGAACTGATTCTATTCAAATGAGAGGAAGCCCACATAATTCAGTTTCACTTGTAAAATTATCGGACCAAATTCAGGAATAAGAGGCATTTCGTTGTAGATACAGTTCCATCTGTAAATGTTAACTTTAAATTTAGAGAAGAAAAACATTCATTGCATTAATATCATGGGTTGGGCTTTCTTATGTGATTCCTAAATCCATCTACTCTGTTTTTGTTTTGATACAATCTACAGCGATGGTAAGAACACTACCACATCCCTGATTCAGGTGTCTTAAGCTTCAGAAAGTCCATGGTCATGTACTGGCTATCATTGCTAAATCTGTTGTTGGAAGAGGCCTCAGAGCTCTAGATTTGCCAAGTAGAGTCCTCACCATTTAAGCTCTTCCTACATACAGGACATGTGTCATGCAGTTCTAACCATGGTATAATACAACTGCTGTGAAAGAAGTGATTGCCGGGTAACTGCCGGACTTCTTCTTCAACTGTATAATCTTCTTTGCATACTGGACACTCTCAACCCATAAACACTTGCTCCTGAGTTACGGTTCCTGTTGGAAGAGATGTAATCTTTTCTTTGTCAGCTGGAGGAGGCCTGTGTTTTCCAGTTGCCCTAAAAGCTGGGTTACAATGCCGTCAAGCCCTGTCTGACCCCAGGCATAGTCCCTAGGGTTGGAGTGTAGCATCCTGCTCCAAGAAAAGGGGTGTGGGGATCCAGGAATCTCAGAATTTGCAAAGAATCACTCAAAGATCTGTTGGATTATTCCTTCAATAGCTGGAGATGGATCAGGGCGAGTACTTCCTCGAGATCTGTATCTACGAATCACTGGTAGCCCAGGAGGTTGACTTGGTCCCCAGAAGTCAGTGTGAGTTTGGTGACCCCTGTCATCGGTTCTGTTATCTTGGTCCAGTGGATTGCTACTTAGAAATGTTTTAAAATCTTGAAAAAACATTTTGAGATCCAAATGTTCCCAGAGTTCTGCAAAATATGTTGATGTGCTATTGTTTATCCGGCTGCTTCCACTACCACCTAAAAAGCTGAAATCATCTGTCACTTCTTCAATAAAGACTGATTCACATCTGGGACAAATCCATTCCAGTGGTTTGGGGTTGATCTATCCTTTACAAAAGTGACAGAAAAACGGCGGTGGGCGGCTACCGCCTAGGCCCCGCAGCCGAGGCCTCCGCCATTTTTGTCCTCCGTGGATGCTCCAGGCCGCTCTCTTCCCGGCTGGGATCCCAGCCAGCGCCACCGCCGCCGCCTCTGTCAAAATATATTAGTTTCTAAAGGTAACCTGCAATCGTCTTCTTCAGTTTTTTTTTTTTTAACTTTGTACTTACTTAAAAAGTTGGCTAAAAGGGTGCTGTGGGGAATCGTCAGATAGTTTCTGATCTCAAAAAAACAGCTTACTTGGATTGACTGATATATATTCACTTTGAATCTTTTAGCAGCCAGTATTCTACTTTCTCTCTGTACAGATTTGCCTATTCTGGACCACTCATATAAATAGGATAATACAATGTATGCTTCTTTTTTTTTTTGATTGATTTCTTTCACTTAGCATAATTTTTTCAGGTCTAGCTATTCTGAATCATTTATCAGTACTTTCTTTCTTATATTGGCAGATAATATGTGATTGTATGGATAGATCACATCTTGTAAGCTAGCCATTAGCTGATGAACATTAGTTGAGAAATAGCCTCCCTTTGGTTATCATGAAAAATGTTATATGAACATTCGTGTGCAAGTTTTTGTGTAGACATAAATATTTATCTCTTAATTCTTTTATATCTCTAGAAGCTGAATTACTGAGTCCAATGGTAAGTTTTTTCCCTGCTGTTGCCCAGGGTTGGGTGTCATGGTGTCATAGTTCACAGCAGCCTCAAACTCTTGTGCTCAAGTGACTATCTTGCCTCAAGCATCCCAAGTACTTGGGACTACAGGCACCAACCACAACTTGGATAGGTTTTTATTTATTTACTTACTTTTTATTTTTAGTAGAGTATTTACTTGCTATTGCCCAGGGTGGTCTGAAACTCCTGAGCTCAAACAATCTACCTATCTTTGCCTCCCAGAGTGCTAGAATTACAGCCACCTCGCCCAGCCATAAGCTAACTTTTAAGTTTAACCTTTTGAGAAACGGTTCCCAAACCAGCCTCACCATTGTACACATTCTCCAAAATGGGTTGATACCTGTATTTTTCACTACATCTGTCCTAAATGGTAAAAAATGGTATCTATTTGTGGGTTTGATTTTTTATTTCTACGGTAGTTGTGGTCATGAGTGTGTTCTTATTTATTGATTGAATACTGACTATTGGTCATTAGTATATCTTTATGGTGGACATTTATGTTAAAGCTATTTGCCCATTTCTTTTCTTATAAAGTAGAGAATTGTATTAGTCCTTCCTTTTTTTTTGAAACAGTCTCAAGCTATCACCCTGGGTAGAGTGCCATGGCGTCACTGCTCACAGCAACCTCAAACTCTCAAACTCTTGGGGTTAAGTGATCCTCTTGACTCAGCCTCCCAAGTAGCTGGGACTACAGGCGCCCACCACAACGTCCGGCTATTTTTTTGGTTATAGTCATCATTGTTTGGTGGGCCCGGG
This sequence comes from Arctocebus calabarensis, assembly GCA_963573935.1. Taxonomy (NCBI): domain Eukaryota; kingdom Metazoa; phylum Chordata; class Mammalia; order Primates; family Lorisidae; genus Arctocebus; species Arctocebus calabarensis. The sequence goes on along the minus strand of CAUYON010053384.1, from coordinate 12,227 downwards.
CTGGATTCAAACCTGCCAGCTCTGGTGTATGTGGCTGGCGCTTTAGCCGCTTGAGCTATAGGCGTCGAATCGGTTTTTAGTCCTTTCTATATTTTTAATACAAGTCCCTTATCAGGTATGTGATGAGCAAACATTTTATTCCATTCTGTTTGTGGTCTTTTCACTTTCCTAATGGGTTTGTGTAGCAACTGAAACATGCGATGGGCAGGCTCCGGGTGCGGGCTGCGGACTCAAGCGGCGCCCAGAGTCTGGCCACTGCGGAGGACTAAGGTGGCGGTCGCGGCGCAGACCCTCTGCTCCCCGCCGGGGCCCTCTGATCTCTTCCTGGTCCTAGGAGCAGGAGGCAGCCGCAGAGGCAGCCAGCAGTGGCGGCGTTGGCGGCGGGGAGGAAAGCCGTGAGCAGGGCTGAGATGCCACTGCCTGCGGCCAACTCGCAAAGTTGCTGCGAGGAGCGGGCGAGGGCCAAGAAGAGGCTGCCAGAGGAGCCGCGCCGCGCTCCGGCCGCGGTCATGGACCCACAGGGCGAAGCGAGATCGCAGCCGCCTCCCTGGCCGGGCAGTGGGAGCCCGACTCGTCCGAGGCCGCCCCCTTCTTCCTGCTCCATCCGGAGGAGGCGCGTGTTCACGCCGACCCCTCCCGCACACCTGGAAGACCCGGCTCCGCGATGCCCTTCCTGCGGTTCAGCTCCGTGGCGGCGGCAAGCATTATCCCATCAGTTATAAAGATCTTTTAGGCCTTGGACTATTGACTTGTGTCAAAAATTGTAAATCCTGAGGCTTTCTTTAAGCTTTGCAGCTGGATAAGCTTTGTATTCCAAAGTGTCAACATGATAATGGTCATCAAGGGAATCACTTAGTCTCTAAATTCTTTCCATCATCAGGAAAGTCATTCCAGGTAATCATAGGATTTCGCTATTTCATATCATGGGTTATTAGTATCTTACCTACTATTAGTAATGGGATCATTAGCCAGATCATTCTCTGGCTTAGAAAATAGCAGAAAATATAAACCTCTCAAATTCTGTGCAGCTAGTTGTGGGAATACATACTTTTACAGTTAGGGTTCAGTGCAGAAGAATAAATCCTGTTAGGCATAGGGAAACTGGAATTAACTGTTTCCACAGTTGTTAAAGGACTGGAGAACGGGGCTTTAGGTTCCTACAGAACAATAAAGAACTGCCACGCAGGGAAACCATTTCCTTTAAAGCCATCATTAACCGCTGATTTTAAGAACTTGGATTTGTAGATGAATTTGAGAATTCAAGAAGCTGACAAAAAAAGGCACCTCCGTCAGGAACAGAACCACAACTGCCCTTCAGGCCCAGAAAGCTGGAAAAATGGACACTGGAAAATTGTTGTTCAGTAACTACACCTATTTCTGACTTTGCCTGTCAAATCAGGAAGTCAGCCAAAAGGTGATAAATGAATGCGAGGCACATTTCCACTCTAAAGCTAGCATGAGTGCACCTACTATTTATATTTCGAGGCCCAAAGGGGCCATATAAATATATATAAATTGAAGATGATGACTTTAGTTACTTAGAATAACATAGAGAGCAAGTATGCCAAAATGTGATATTTTTTAAAAATCAGCTAATTTTTTTGTATTTCAGCATGTTTCTCCCAAGGAACCAGCTTTTTAATTATCTATACTGCATTTTCTTCTATTTCCTATTTATAAAATTCATTTATCTGATTTTTAAGAAATTAAATGTTTTAGTAATGTTATTGAAATTTTGCAAATTTTTTTTCTTTTTTTTTGAGGCAGAGCCTCAAGCTCTCACCCTGGATAGAGTGCTGTGGCATCACAGCTCACAGCAACCTCCAATTCCTGGGCTCAAGCAAGTCTCCTGCCTCTGCCTCCCAAGTAGCTGGGACTACAGGCGCTCACTCGCTACAACGCCCGGCCATTTTTTGGTTGCAGCAGTCATTGTTCTTTGGCGGGCCGGGCTGGATTCGAACCCGCCAGCTCAGGTGTACGTGGCAGGCGCCTTAGACCATTGAGCTACAGGCGCCTAGCCAAATTTTGCAAATGTTAATGGAAATATAACCACTTCTGTATCATGATATAGATCATTACCAGCTGCCAGAGCCATTCTTTTACTCCTTCCTGGACAATAACCCTGCACCAGGGCATTCTCTGCTGATGGCTATTACAATTGATTGGTTTAACTTGAGTTTGAACTTTATAAAACGGAATCTCACTATATATTCTCTTTGATGTCTAATTTCTTTCACCCTGAGTTCCATTCTTGTCAGTGTATGAAGGTGTATTACTCTGTTACAGAGTCTTTTAAGAACATGCCCATGAAGATAGGAATAAAAAATAAGCAAGAGTTTTATTAAGGAAAACAATGTTGTACCCCCTGAGAGTGGAATCATGGAGAAACTCCAGCACACTGAATACAAATTATCAAGAGCCAGCACCGGCCAAGAAGGCTCTTGACCCCTTTGAAATGGGTGGTGCAAGGTATTTATATGGCACTTCAAGTGGGGGATGGGAAGTCCTAGCATAAGCAGAATTTTACAGAAGCTAACATCTGCAAGGTTAGTGCTATGGGGAGGGAGTTTATAAGGGGGACACACAGACCAGACAGACTTGTGACAGGATTGTGTTTTTCACAAGGATTTTCAGCTGTCACAGGAACTGTATTAAAGGGTTGCGGCATTAGGAAGAACCACTAAGCTAGAGGTTTGTCAATCTTGCTTATCTTCTCAAAGAACCAACTCTTAGTTTTGCTGATTTTCTCTACTTATTGTTTTTCTATAATCTATTTCATTATGTATAATCTTTATTATTTTCTTCCTTCTGCTAGCATTGAGTTTAATTTGTTCTTCTTTTTCTAGTTTCTTAAAAATATAAATTAGATTGTTGAATTGAGATCTTTGTTCCCTTTTAATTTCAGCACTTGTAACTGTGTATTTGCCTCTTGACATGGTCTCCACTATGTTGGTAAGGTTTCTTACATTGTATTTTCATTTTAATTTATCTCAAGATATTTTCTAATTTCCCTTGTGATTTCTTTTTTGACCCATTGCTTTAAGTGTATTACTAATTTCCATATTAGTGGATTTTCCAGTTTTCTTTCTATTATTAACTTCTGGTTTTAATCCGTTATCATTTTATAAGATAATTGTTATGTTATAATAATTTCAAATTTATGAAAAGATTTTGTGGCCTAACATGTGCTCTGCTTTTTTTGTTTGTTTGTTTGAGAGAGAGTTTCACTTTGTTGCCATCAGTAGAGTGCTGTGATGTCACAGCTCACAGTAACCTCCAACTCTTGGGATTAGGTCATTCTCTTGCCTCAGTCTCCTGAGCAGCTGGGACTACAAGCACCCGCCACAATACTCAGTTATATTTTTTGTTGCAGTTTGGCCAGAGCCAGATTTGAACCCGCCACTCTCAATATATGGGTCCGGCAGCCACAGGTGCCACCCAACATGTGGTCTATTCTGAAGAATGTTCTATTTATAATGGAGAAAAATGCATGTTGTGCTATTCTGGGTAGATTGTTCTGTACATGTTTATCAGGCCAATTGCCCTAATAATTTTTTTTTATTTTATTTATTTATTTATTTATTTTTGTAAGACAGAATTTATTCACAGAAAAGAATACAGAAAACATTAACGCTCCTGGTAGAGGGAGAGAATTCTAGTGGGGAGAGAGAAGCTCTCTCCGTTTCTCTCCCGGTCTTTCCGCATCTCCTCCTTTAGGCCTTTAGTCTCAGGGTATATATAGGTGTATGGGTTCCTTGGCCAGGAAACGAAGGAATACAGTCCCTTCTGCCAGGGGCAAGGTGAATGAATGTATCAATGAATGGATACAGTCCTTTCATGGAATTGAGGCCTAGGAAGTTCACAAGAAATTGACCTAGGCATAGGAGATAGGGGTTCCATATTTAGTCCTAAGTGTGAAGTGAAGGAGATACCAAGGCACAGCTGTCTCCTCCAGCCTTTTTGGCAATTGGAGCCTCTGGTGGAGGTTGTAAATGTTTTGAAAAGAGCATTCTTTGGAATGTTTAAACCTCAAGACCCTCTATGGGGTATAGGCTTATGGGACTGACCCAAGGTTTCCTACCTCACATCATTATCACACTGAGTTTCTGAGAATCAGTTGGTATCAGCAGGAAATAAAAACTTTCATATTTTTTCTTATGAGGTTTCAATGTTTTCTCCTCCCACTGCCACTTCTTTCTCTGCCATAAATCTTATTTTAAGAACATAGAAAATTATAGGCATTTGATTTAAATACAAAACCGGAAATGACTATAGCTTGATAAATGGTCTTTAAGAAATTTATGACCCCAATTCTGTGTTTCAAAGGGCGCTCCAACTATCAAAAAGATTGATTGACAATAAAACTTACTGCAAATTGAGATATCCGAATCTTGAGTTTGAATAGAGACATTTAATTTTGTTTATATCATGGCTGTTGTTTTTGACTCCTGTGCTTCATGGGCTTTTTCCTTTATTCATCCACTGCCTGGTCATGCGTTTGCACATGTGCCAGAGAAAGGCCAGGAAATATAACCAAATGATGTTACTTCTTAGTCCTCGGAGGATTGGATAGGTGACAAAGCTGAAAGTCACTGAGCATAAAAAAAGGATTACAGGTTGTACACTGACCTCGTGCCTGTAAATTTCCCTCACTCCCATTGCCTCTGTCCACATTAATCTAGCTCACACCTGCTTCACTGTTTAAAGGTCACTTCCTCAGGGAAACCTTCCCTGACCTCCCAGCTATTAAAATCTAACGCAACAGCACCCTGTATTTCCTCTTTCAAAGTTCTGTCACACTTGGACTTTCTTGCCTTCCCACAAGCTCTGGGAGGCAGGCACCACACCTGTACAGTTCACTCTTACATCGCCCACAAAGATCAAAGCAGTAGCACCTTAGTGAGAATGAGCATTGTCTGAATAAAGAAATAGAAAACAATGAAAAGAGGTCAAAGTGAGCCTTACTTCTTGCAAGGACACACATGAGACATCATCTTCCAGAGATACAGATTTGAGCATTAGCTTCAATGACCCCCCCCATCAGAGAAAACTTCCCAGACCTCCTTTCTAGAATATCAAGGTTCCCATTTCACCTCATCCCATCATTCTGTACCTCTTAATCCTTTTTGAATTTTCTTTTTCTTTCTCTTTTTTTTTGTAGAGACAGAGTCTTACTTCATCGCCCTCGGTAGAGTGCTGAGGCATCACACGGCTCACAGCAACCTCCAACTGCTGGGCTTAGGCAATTCCCTTGCCTCAACCTCCCGAGTAGCTGGGACTACAGGCGCCCGCCACAATGCCCGGCGATTTTTCTGTTTTGTAGTTCGGCCGAGGCCAGGTTTGAACCCGCCACCTTCAGTATATGGGGCCAGCGCCCCACTTGATGAGACACAGGCGCCACTCTCCTTCTTGAATTTTCTTTACAACACACATCACTACCTAACATTTTGTACGCTCCCCAGTGAGGTCTGGGAGGGAAGGTGTAATTTACTACTACATCGTCTCTTACACCTAGAATAGTCTCCAACAGGCAGTAGATGTGCGATAAATATCAACTGAATAAAAGATTGAATAAATGAATTAACTAGATTCTAGAAAGCAGCACATTGGTCTATTTTGACTTTCTAAATAGTCATTAACTTTCAGCAAAAAATACCACATCCTATAGTACAAAGAGACACAAGAATAAATAACTTTTTCTTAGTTTTTTTCTAGAATTAGTTGCATTATTTTTATCATTTGTCTGCCAATTTTTAGAGTTGCCACTTTTTATGTTTTATTCCCTAATTGTGAGTTGATAATATGTGCAAATATAGTATCTCACTGGGTATAAAAAGAAACTTTTCCATAAATTATAGTGCAAATGTTGATTTTTTGTTGTTGTTGTTCTTTTTTTGTTTGTTTGTTTTTTTGAGACAGAGTCTCACTATGTCACCCTCGGTAGAGTGCCATGGCATCACGGCTCACAGCAACCTCAAACTCTTGGGCTTCAGCGATTCTCTTGCCTCAGCCTCCCAAGTAGCTGGGACCACAGGCACCCGCTACAATGCCTGGCTATTTTTTGGTTGCAGTTGTCATTGTTGTTTAGTAGGCCTGGGCTGTGCTTGAACCCACCAGCCTCAGTGTAGATGGCTGGCACCCTGCCCACTGAGCTACAGATGCTGAGCCTGTTTGTTAGGTTTTCGTTTAGGGAGTTCAATAATAAGAAATAGCACCTTTTGGAAAATAAGTATTTTTATCAGTTGGGTAGTATACCATGCTTTAAATGTTAAATATGAATTTAGGCTATAAATACATAAAAAAGTCAAATAAAAAAGTTATATTGGCTCAGTGCCTGTGGCTCAAGTGGCTGAGGCGCCAGCCACATACACCAGAGTTGGCGGGTTCGAATCCAGTCCGGGCCAGCCAAGCAACAATGACAACTACAACCAAAAAATAGCCGGGTGTTGTGGTGGGCGCCTGCAGTCCCAGCTACTTGGGAGGCTCAGGCAAGAGACTCGCTTAAGCCCAGGAGTTAGCAGTTACTGTGAGCTCTGATGCCACAGCACTCTACCCAGGGTGACATCTTGAGGCTCTGTCTCAAAAAAAAAAAAGTTATAAATAATGTCACATGAAATGTATGACTACCATCATATACAGAATGATTGAACTTTTATAAATAAGTTATATACATACAGAAAAAGTTGTAGATGATCATAGAGATATCCACTTTTTATTGAAAAGTTTATGAGATGAACTTTCTACAAAGTTGCTTATAATAATAAAAATAATTTTTAAAGGCTGCCAGGATAGCCAAATGTCCCAGGACATTTTTTGTGTTTTCTGGCACCACTTCATGTTATTCCGGTTTTTTCTCCTTAGTCAAAATCACCAGTTTATCCACCTACCAATTGGACCACCTTTGAGATGACTTGCCCTGGTTGGGCTGAGGTCCCTGGAAAATTCCAAGGTGGTCTCGTTTTATGACTCGGGAGTCCCTTTTTATCTCAACAGACTAACAGAGAAATACTAAGAGTTGTATTGTGAATTCCACCTCCAAGATGACATTCAAAATAGCTTACGCTGTTTGTAGTGCTTGGCATTGTTTTTTATTTTTATTTTTCAGATATTCTCCAGCTTAAAGATGTTTCTGGGGAAGACACTTTGCTGCCAAGGAACATTCACTGTTAAGGGACTATAACAGCACAACCCCACACCCTATAGCAGGTCATTGTTTTAACCCAGAGTCCCCAACTGGGCCCAAATGAGCAAAATATGTTTTTTCCCCTGAGGCCATGGTCTTGGTGACTTTGTACTTCCCAGGGACAGCAGGCTTTAGAAATGAGGGTGAACCAGCTCTTTCATTCAGTCCTCCACTCTCTTCCCCTAACACAGAATGCCATATTGGCATTTGGAAAGTTGGCCATCACTCCCGGTCCATCATGATGTTTAAGAGTTAACCCTTCCAGGTAGGTGAAACTGAGACACTTGGTAATCTCCCCATGAAAATCAAATTTCCTCCTCCACCAATTTCACTGTACCAGGGAAAAAGAATACAATAAGATGCTCACTCTGTCCAGTTCTTCGGACTGAATTTTCAGCATCCAGCTGTCTTCATTTGCAAGACATCAAATATTTTCATCTTCCACAAATGAGGCTATTTGAATAATGATAAATGAAGTTCCATACAACTATATTTAGTATGGAGATTGCAATTAAAAGGCAGTGGAATAATAATCTTGCCCAAGCATGTCTGAGATTTCCTTTTCATTTTCTCAAAAGAATATATTCTATGTCTGGCTGCAGAGACTTGTTGCTTGTTTTCCTTCTGGTGAAGAATAGGTAACATTTGACATTCTTTCTAAACCTAGTGAATGGTGCGTCTGAAATTGTGGTTTTGGCGAGACTCAACCCTTCCTTCTCTCTCCGTGTCTTCATTTACACAATCTCGGGGATAAAATTTCTTTTCCATATTTAGTGGTAAATTTCCATGAACCAAATCAATTTCCTAAGTAAGTAACTATTACCTATCTATATTTTTAAATTTAGGATAGTTTATTACTGTTCACAAAGAGACAGGAAGCATATCCCCTCCTCTTCCTCCTCCTCCTGCTAATAAACAGTAACACGTTTATGGTGCTTACCATATGCCAAGCATTATTCAAGACAGTCTATACATATTGACTCCTAACATAATTGACTCCTAACATATTGACTCCTAACCTAACATAATTAATGCAGCTACTCCAGAGGTAAATTTTTATTTTATCCTCCTTTTAGTGAGGAAACTGATGCAAGAAGTTAAATAATTTGCCCAAGGCTTCAGGCACGTAAATGGCACAACAGGAATCCAAACCCAGGCATCTGACCCCAGTGGGGTTGCTCTCAAACCGTGTGCTGGCCTCCAGCAGCGACCCTGGAATGTTGGCAGTACTCCTGTTTTATGGGTGAGGCCACCGAGGTTCCAAGAGGTAAAGTGATTTATCCAACATCACAAAGCTGGTTACCAGGTTCCAGGTGTCTTTGAGCCTCATGTTTGTGCTTTCCATCTCTAAAACAGCACTACCTAATAATACCTTTAGTTAGTATTATAAAAGTACCATAAAAATGGCACTATCTTTTATTCCTACTGCCCTTTTAAGTATATCATGAGTTAACTAGTTAGTGTGAAAATACAGTCAATGAAAAGGAACTTTTTTCCCCATTGGAAAGTGTTTTCAAACTTCCAAAGGATCTTCTTATAAATGATAGTTTATAATTCCCTATGTTTGAAAGTATGGATTAGTCAAGATTAGAAACAGGATCTGATTTTAAATTTTTAGGTACCAGAATCTTTTGAGAATATGCCTTTTTTTTTTTTTTGTAGATTCTATGATCATTTTTTTCTTTTTGTATATTCTATGAGAATTTTTTTTTTTTTGGTAGATTCTGTGATCACTTTATCGCCCTCAGTAGAGTGCCGTGGCATCACACAGCTCACAGCAACCTTCAACTCCTGGGCTTAGGCGATTCTCTTGCCTCAGCCTCCCGAGTAGCTGGGACTGCAGGTGCCCCCACAATGCCCAGCTATTTTTTTATTGCAATTTGGCCGGGGCTGGGTTTGAACCCACCATCCTCGGTATATGGGGCCAGCACCTACCCACTGAGCCACAGGCGCCACCCAGTACCAGGATCTTTTGAAAAGATGAACATTCCACATTTATTCTTATTCTACAGGGAGACAAAATAAGGGTCTATTAGTTTGGTTTAAGAGAAAATGAATTTCTCTTAAAAAAAAAAAAAAAAAGAAAAAGAACAGAAAAACAAAATGGCATAAATCATGCTTCAGATTTTTTTTCTTGATTAGCTGCTAACCATGCTTTTAAATTGCTCTTAAACTCTGCAAAGCAAGCAGTAGGAGGCCATTAACTGCAATGCAGAAGGTTTGGAATTTTGTTTTCTTTTAAGCTGAAAAGCTTCTGTCTTCACATTTCTGTTTGCAGGACAGTCCTTGGTGCACACTTGAACACACCAGGGAGAGCGCCCTGGATGAGCTCTCCTTTAGAATGAATCTGAAGATAAAAGCTTCTTGACAAACAAGCAGTCGAGCCTGATGATCACAGACTCTCATAGAGTAACACATCACTCATCCTTTTTTTTTTTTTTTTGTACATAAGAAGACCCCTAGGGCCTCATGTTTGTTTTCTATTTCTGTTTCAGCAAATTTTAAGCTGAAGTGTGACTTCCATGTTCAGCATTAATGAGGATTTTGCTGTGCTTTGACATTTGCTGTCATCCCATTTCCTGTGCTTTACTGTTTCTGAGGCTAATTCAGCAATGACAGAGTCTTGCTTGCTCCATCCTGCCAGGGTCATTAGGACCAATTTATTCAGTGTTCCTCATCTCACAAGGGTGTTGCCCATTTAAAAATAACTATCCTTTAAACTAGCTTTGATTTTAAAGTAGAAATATCTTAAGTGCTCTTTGAAAAAGTCCACTTGGGAATCCATTGATAAAGGAGTCATTGGAATGAAACATTGAAAAGAGTTCTATGTGTATTTGAACATTGACTTCACAGAATGGAGAGGGAAAAAAATTGCAGGATTTCAGATTTAAGAATGCCTGGTATTTTGCATTAAAATTATTTCAAATCCGGGATATGTCACTAAAGTCAGTGGAAACATTTAGGTCTATAGACATGCTGTTCAGCACAGAGTTGCTGTGGTCCTTCTGTCTTACACATTATTTATTGGCCTATTTCTTTTTTTTGAGACAGAGCCTCAAGCTGTCACTCTTGGATAGAGTGCAATGCATCACAACTCACAGCAACCTCCAATTCCTGGGCTCAAGCAAGTCTCTTGCCTCCACCTTCCAAGTAGCTGGGACTACAGGCGCCCGCTACGACGCCTGGTCATTTTTTGGTTGCAGCCGTCATTGTTGTTTGGTGGGCCCAGGCTGGATTCGAACCCGCCAGCTCAGGTGTACGTGGCTGGCGCCTTAGCCCGTTGAGTCACAGGTGCTGAGCTATTCTTTTTTTTTTTTTTTTTTGGCCGGGGCTGGGTTTGAACCCACCACCTCCAGTATATGGGGCTGGTGCCCTACTCCTTTGAGCCATAGGCACCGGCCCTTATTGGCCTATTTCTCAGAAAAAACTGCCTATGTTTGTGGCCTCTTGTTATTCACTATGAAATCCTTCTTTATCCTCCTTTCTACCCATTTTCTTGAACGTGAGCTTTTAAAAGTCTCCAGTGACAGCCTAAACACCAGTTCAAATGGCTTTTCATTAGTCTTCAGTCTCCTTGACTTGATAACAACACAGAGTTTACTGTTGGAAAAATAATTATCAAAGCTAACGTGACATACACTAAGTGACGTGCAAAATAGTACGTTACTGCTTAGTAACCCAACATAAATATTAAGCAACTATTGTAAATAGCTTTAATCAACAAGGTCACTTTTTCCCTGCCCAATCAATTCTCATTTTCCAATTCTTTTTGGCTGATTTTGTCAAATATTAAGTTTTATTTTTTTAATGTTTTTGATGTGCCAAGCATCATATTAAACATGTTTATGTATTATTTCATTTAATCCTCATACATGCAAAGATTATTGTCCTTATTTTACCAGTGATGAAAAGGAAGCTCAGAAAGATTTGAGTCATTTACCCTAGATTACATACCTGATGGTGGAACAAAGAGCTGAACCCATCTTTGTCAGATAAGAAAACACTTGCTCCCAATTCCCAATATCTAGACACAGTACCCATTTTGATAGTTTTTCCTGGGACCATACATGTTAATACTTATGAATCGCATTTGTTAATTCAAACCGCTAGTCTGGCAGCCCATAAACATTCAAGTCTTTTTCTTTTTCTTTCTTTTTTTTTTTGAGACAGAGTCTAGGTCTGTTGTCTGAGCTAGAGTGCCGGGGCATCAGCCTAGTTCATAGCAACCTCAAACCCCTGGGCTCTAGTGATCCTCTTGCCTCAGCCTCCCAACTAGCTGGGACTACAGATGCCCACCACAACACCCAGCTAGTTTTTCTATTTTAATTAGAGACCGGTCTTTCTATTTTAATTAGAGACTGGTCTTGCTCTTGCTCAGATTGGTCTTGAACTCCTGAGCTCAAGCAATCCTCCCGTCTCGGCCTCCCAGAGTGTTAGAATTATAGGCAGGAGCCACTGTGCCCTGCAACATTTAAGTGAGACGCTGAGAGATGTGATGTAGCCCTACCCATCCAGGCACTCATGGGCTGGTGGGGAATACGGTCAGTAAACACATGTATGGCCCAGTGAGGTAGTGACACAACGAAGAGATGTACTGAGTGCCGTGGGAGTGAGAATGATCAAAATCTGCCAGGGGAAGTGAGGAAAGTCACGAGAAAAAGGTTCGACTTGAATAGAGACTTAAAGAACAGGGAAAGAAGACGGACGGGTCAAAGGCAGCCGGCCTGAAACTGGAAGCTGGGGTCGCTCCACCTTCATGACGTCCTTCTGTCCCTCCAAAACCTCTGCCGTTTTTGCACTTCTCTGAAACAAACCCAGCTTATCCTTATCAAGGAAAACAACATTGCAGCAACAAGAGAAAGTGCTTTCTTTTTTCTTTTTCTTCTTCTTTTTTTTAATATATTTTTTTTTATTGAATCATAGCTGTGTACATTAGTTCAATCATGGAGTACAGTGTGCGGGCTTCATATACAATCTGAGATATTTTCATCCATCAGTTTGACATAACATTCGTGAGATTTTTTTCTTAACGCGCTGTGAATAC